>JARHVA010000631.1:4770000-4902548 GCA_037957365.1 Torreya grandis | reverse complement strand
ATTTAGTTTAAATTTGCCTTTCTAAGCTTGTGATGGTAGTGATGGAGGAGAAAGAGTTAGTGAAGAATTTATTTGACCTAAAACTTGGTAAAAATAGTAAAAATGATCTTAATAATCATAAGGTATAATTAAAAACTATTTTCAACTAAAATTTGATCTTGTAAGGCCATACAAGTGCCTAAACATCCTTGTAAAGTGTCATTTTGCTTAGTTTAGGCATTGAATTGGGGATGTTGTTAGTCTCTAACTATCCCTAAAATTATTTGACCCATTTATAATTTTATTTAAGTTATTTATCTTATTTAAATAGTTTATTCTTTTAATGGTACATGCAACTCCTCCAAATAGGCCAAAAGGTTGCCAAAATGTAATTTTTGAATATGAGAGACAAATAAAAGTTTAGTGCATGATATTATGATCCTAATGACACCTATATAACCTTTTATAATTAAATTAAACCATAATAAACCTTTTAATAAGTTATAAAATTTCAAGACCTTGAAATTGACCCCTAGGACTAGACAAGTGAACATAAGACCAAAACTTTGGACAATGAAAAACAAAGATAAATATGACCATATGGAACTATATAAGACCATATTAGATCATGAAAATACTATGACAAAAGCATAACAATTTTTTAACAATCCTATGAATTTTCAACCTAGATGGGGTGACCAATTTTGACTTGAGGTCAAAATTTGGTTAATAATTACTAATGCATATTTGTGTGAGGTGTCAAATTCCAAATATATCAAGTCAATAATTATCTCCCTATATAATTTTCACATATTATAGACACAAAATCTAGTGCACATGCATTAAATTGTGAAAATAAATATAAGTAAAAAATTATAAATGAATTTCAAGATATAATTATCCTACATATGAGTTTATGTGATATAAGGTAAAACATTAAATAATATACAACATTGACAAGCCTAGGTAGAACTACATCTAGCCATATAAATAGCCAACCAATAATGTATAAGGAAAGTAAATATTAAAAAAAGGCTGGTAAAGTTATGTGGAATGCATATCTATCTTGACAAGTAGCTAGGATTTCATCCACTTGAGAACCTCATAGGGGATACACCAAGATATTAGGTTTTTTTATTTTTATAGAGATGGAAAAGATATGCAGTACATAGTTATTATATCCATATGGAGGACAAGTTACATCCAACCTAGGATTGAATTCTATATAATGAAATTTTAGGCAATTTAAAATAAAAGTTTTATTATAATGGTAATATTTTATCAAATTCTAGATAGGAAGAGATTGGGAATGAGATAGATGAGTTCACAAAAAATTGAGAGAATCCATAATCATTGTAGAAAGAGAGGGGGAGATCTATATCTAAGGACTAGATAGAAGATATGAGAGCTCCATTATAATAGTTGATAAGCTTAGAATATATTTTTATCCTTGATTCAATTAATGAAAATAATAATTTAAATGCATCTATTATGCAGGAGTGTGTGTGAGTGTTATGATATGTGGCTAATGCATCCCTTCACTAGAACCCTTGAACACAAGTGCATTAACTAGTTATGGCATCAACATGTTAAATTTCCATGTAAGGTATGCATTAAATTTAAAATTTATTTAAGTATGCCTTTAAATGTTGTACCAATTTATTATATGGGATAAACTTCTCTTATTTTATTTTATGATTATTTAAAACTTGATTAAGGACAAGTTGAGAATCCCAATATACTAAATAAACAATTATTTACAATGTACATGTACTGCTTAATAAAATTATCAATGCCTCATAATTTGTTATATTATTTGTACATGAAAACCCTAAGCAATAGGTAAATGTCATAGGATGGCTTTGAGGATAATGAAAATTATACCAACTTCAATGCCTATGATGCATTTGGATATGTCAAAGTACATGGTCTAAGTACCATCATCAATAAAAATATGTATCAAGATCATCACGAAACCTATCTTTGATTGGGAATGTGTCAACTAATTTTTTTACTACTATTTGAATAGTAATGACTTTTTTGTTGATATATTTTTGAGATATGAATTTTAAGTCAATCATAATCAACATTGCCCACTTAGATATATGTCGTAATAAATTTGGTTTTAACATGACAAAATTTAATGGATCCACCTTCATGATGACATGTGTCTCATTATTAAGCATATAGCATTGATATTATTATGTTATAAAAACAAGAGATAAACATAGTTTATTCATATAATATTAATTTATTACATAGTCTATTAGTGTATAATTGATTTAATAGATTGGATGTTTTATATTATAATAATTGTATTGTGACAATAAATCCCCTAAGGCATGTTCCTTATTAGATATGTATAATAGTACATGCATATTTGGTATTGGAGGCATAATAATAGGTTGATTAAGTAGATATTATTTTACTTCTTTAAAAAAATGACAATTTTAATCCCATTAAAACTTTGTATCTTTTTTTAGTAACTACATGAAATGTTTTAACTCATCATATAACTAAGTCATAAAACATCTTGTTTCCTAAATCCTTTCCTATATACATCTTATTTGTGTCAATAATTTTGGTGGTGGCATGTCTAAAATCACTTTGACATTATTTGGATCACTTATATGCCCCTTTAATATATAATATGATCTAATAATTTTCCTAAAAATACCCCAAATACACATTTATTTATATTTAAGTGCACATTATATTTTCATAAATGTTTTAATATTTGTTATAATTTTTAAGCATGGTATTATTGATGTCTATATTTTACAAATAAGTTATTAACATAGTATTCCATAGTTTTATGTATATAATAATGAAATATGTTTATCATAACTCTTTGATAAGTGGCCCATACATTATTTAATCTGAAGGACATGAAAAAATAACAAAATTTTCCCCATGGTATGGTAAATGATGTTCTTTCTTGATTTTGAGGATTAATCTTTATTTGATTATATCCATAAATGACATCTCATAATTTGTTGTAGAGCCTAAAATCATATCAATGTTTGGTAGTGTGAATTTATATTTGGTGTAAGCCTTGTTTAAATCATTGTAGTTTTTAAAACTTTAAATCTATCCATTAGGATTTCCAACTATCATTATATTAGAAACCCACCTAGGATAGTCAAAATATTGAATAAACACTAAATTTAGAAATATATGAATTTAATATCTAAACAACAAAGATAGATTTGGATACATTTTTATATTTTTTTGTTTAACTGGTTGTATGTCTAAGTATAATATTATGCATTGCAACTATATGATCAATCTTTTATAATATTTAAGTAATCCCAAACAAACAATTCTAGGTAATCATGTAATACTTGTCTTAAGATTTTTTCTTCATAATAATTTAACATGGATACTAATAGGACTAGTTTTGGATATTTATATATTCCATAATTAAAATCAATTATTTATTCGTTTATCAAACATTATCTATCTTCTACATATGCTACAATAGGAATTATATTTGGACCATTTATTTGGGCATTGGTTTTGGGATATTCACTTTTGTAAAAAATATGCATGAACATGTTTGGTATGAGGAAACCTATTATTTTGATATAAGGAATATCCTCATATTCACCCAAGTATTCCAAAAAGAGTCACAATTAGAAAATTCATCTAATATCTAAGTTTCCAATGAATCATTTTCATCAATGAGATTAAGATATACTAACTAAATTTTTTATACATGATGAACGTTTTATATGTGATTAGATATTTATATAGATAAATTTTCATTAATAGCATCATTCTTGGTTTTAATTTCCTTATTAGGTGTTCAATTAACTATGAATCCAAGGCCTTATATTCCTATATGGGTAGATGGAGTAATGGGCTTGACTATGCCTTGTGTATGTTTTCCAAATCCTTTTCAAAAATAAAAAATAAAAAAAAATATATATATATATATATATATATATATATATCATCTTTTATCAATATTTTATACTAAAATTATATTATTTTAAAGATATTATTGGTGATGGAAGAGTAGGTGAAATAGATATTAACATTTTTATATCATTTTTTAGTATAATTTCTATACTCTTGAGAGAGGTGAAATATATGAGGTATGCAATGATCCATATATATATATATATATATCATATTTTATCAATATTTTATACTAAAATTATATTATTTTAAAGATATTATTGGTGATGGAAGAGTAGGTGAAATAGATATTAACATTTTTATATCATTTTTTAGTATAATTTCTATACTCTTGAGAGAGGTGAAATATATGAGGTATGCAATGATCCATGTGTTGAGTCATTGTAAAAACATTTAAATGTTATTTATCCATAGGATGTGTGTGTGAGTGAGTGAGTGAGTGTGTGTGTGTGTGTGTGTGTGTGTGTGTGTGTGTGTGTGTGTGTGTGTGTGTGTGTGTGTGTGTGTGTGTGTGTGTGTGTGTGTGTGTGTGTGTGTGTGTGTGTGTGTGTGTGTGTGTGTGTGTGTGTGTGTGTGTGTGTGTGTGTGTGTGTGTGTGTGTGTGTGTGTGTGTGTGTGTGTGTGTGTGTGTGTGTGTGTGTGTGTGTGTGTGTGTGATTTTATATGTGTGCATGCATGCATGTGTGTGTGTGTGTGTACATATAAATTATAATTCATGTAAATTATAAGGTTTTACATTCATCTCTTGAATCCATGGTATTCCCAATAGAATATTGTAATTAGGGTCAGTGGGTATAATATATCATACTTTAGTTAATTTTATAAGACTCAAATTTACATTAAATATAGTTTATACTAATACTTTTCAAGGGATTTTGTAAAACCATGAATAAGGGAGATACTTTTCCTATAAAAAAAGTTAAATTAGAGAATACATATTACAAATAAATGTCCTGATCTATTATCCACAAAGACCAATTTGACTACCTTATATAAAACACACATTTTAATATATAGTTAGAGATGTTGGTCAATAATATGTTTAGGAGGCAGGTCCTATTTATAAAAATAAATAATTTCCTCTATCCATTGTAATTTGTTAATTAAAAAAAATATATAATGTGGTTTTTCATCGTTTTATAGAGTTATGTCATGAAATTCCACATAAAGGATATCTTTATAAACAAGTGTATTATGGAGCAATTCTAAGAATAAAATTTTACATAGTGTATTATTAGATTTCTAAATGATGTCATACCATTTAGTTTAATTCTTTGGCCTCATGGGATATGGATGAGGATGAGGAGGAATATTATGATGACCTATAATTCTTACTATGGGATGGGTCACTTTACATCTTCACATTGTAACAACATAGACCATGAAATTTAATATAAGTTTAGGGTGAATTTCATGGTCAAAGTTGTTATAATGTGAATATGTAAGGTGAAACATCTCATAAAAAAATTATAGGTCATAATAAGGTTCCCCCTCATCTCCATCCACCTCCCATGAGACCAACCAATTAAACTAAAGGGTATGACATCATTTAAAAACCTAAGAATACACTATGTAAAATTTTATTGTTATAATTACTCCATAAGACACTTATTTAGAAATTTTAAATTGTACAAATAAAGATGAAAGTTTAAGGGAAACATAGGATTTGAAATGTTGAGACAAAATGTAGCTTCACAAATATGTTTTACCTTTTTTTGCATTAATTATTTAAACAAGTATTAAAGTTTGAAGTATTTATATTTTTTAATGTATTCCAAAAGAAAATTTATTTGAATGTTAAAGCAATATATTATTGAAAAATTACACTTATTATAAGTATAAATTACCCATGGATATTTATCTACTTAGCATGTTTCTATTCTATGCAAGATTAAGATAGTGTGTAGGTCACAAAAGTGTTGGAAGTAGATTCTAAGTTTCTTAAAATAGGAACTGAATGTCTAGAACCATTTAGATAAATCCATTAATATGTATATTCCTATGTAATATGATAGTGTTTGTACTCTATTTTACTCTTCTATGTATATTATGCCTCTTTGTTTTAGAACATGTTATTGCACTTGATTCTAATTCATATCTATGTGTGATATTAGGGGCTCGTTATGTGTATACTAATCAAAAATTTCTCTCCTCTTTAATTTATATAGTAATTTTAGGCCCCAAAAAATGGAATAAGTTTAGCTTACCTAACCTAAACCACTCCTTAATAAATTCCTTAGTAAATGCTTGAGTGTTGCCTACATATCTAGTACTCCAAATAGGGAAGTCAAACCATATTTAGTTATCCACATTAGGTGTATGTGTATAATGGAGATAATTTTGTGAATATAACATGTAATATATATTTTGATTCTTGAAATATGGAAAATTTGACTTGTCTTAGGTGATTTAGACTTGGTTCTGGCCTACTGCTTGTGACAGATTTATGAATTTAGAAGTTTATGTTTGTCCCTTTTGTTAATAGTGAAAAATGTCACATCAATGAACCAACCATTTTTTCTATCATGAAGGTTAATTAAAAATTTTAATCATACCAATTTAATCATAAGGTACCTATGGGCCAAGAATTGGTCCTAAGGTATATAAAAGATTTTTTATTTAGTTCGGGAATACATTAGCTTAATAAAAGAGTAAATCAAACTTTATTATTTAGATAATAAATTCAATCACTTCAACAAATATATCAATTTCAAAACAAATATAAATATAATATCTAACCTATCCAAAAGAGAAAATCCTATGAAAGAGGATATCTATTGAAGGAAAGAATTTTGATTCATATTTATTTATTCAAATCAATAAGATAGCACTTTTATGTTAATCTCTCCAATGCTACAACAAACTAAAACAAATTGAAAGAAAAAAATGTAAGAAACCAAAATAAAGATAGAAGAAACAAACATAAAACTAAATAAATAAATGCTAACTAGAATCATCATTAGTCTAAAGCAACAATAGTTAAATATTAAAGAAATCATCCACCATAGAAATAAATTATAAGCAAATGTCAATATAATTTAAAATAAATGAAGATTGAATCTAAATTAGGAGTCAAAACATAACTATTATAAATTAGTAAACGAATAATTAAATAATTTACAAATAGGCGTTAATCATGATTAAATATAAGAAATTAAGTCTAAGAAGGAAGGCTAAAAAATGAGAAGATAATAATCTAAGACTAATAAACTAAACTAAAACTAATTAAAAAAGTAGAAAATAAAAAAAAAATAAGCCAATACAAAAATTAATAGATTCAACTCATAATTTAATTAAATAAGATATATTTATTGAGAAAATTATATCATTGAAAATGTTTAAATCAACTCTCAAAATAATAGTCATTATACATATAACAGTCCTACCGTCTATCATAAAATACAATGTATTCAGCATTATTTTATAAATAATAATTTTTTCACATATGAATGTGTATCTAAAATCATAAAATGAATTAATACCTAAAAAATTAGATAATTAGTTATAAAGCAATAGGAAACCTAAATATTACCTTGTTATTAAACTAGTTTAGTCTTAACCAAATTTGACCCTACAAGTCAAATTGGAACCCCTATAGGAGAAAAATTGATCCTTAGAGGATTGTATAAGGTATAATATTTTTTAATATGGTGTATTTTATTTTATTTGATGTTGTTTAATGTCATATTAGCCTTGGTCTTAGTCATATTAGTCAATTTGTCATTTTGAATCATTTAGAAGGCTTTTAGGGGTCATAAATGCAAGTGGCAATGTTTCAAACGTGTAAAAGAGTCTTAATTTCCTTCCAAATGTACAATAATTCATATTACCTATTATTAATGTTAGTTTCATCTTAAAATTTTAGGTTATCTAACTGAAGATCAAGTAATCAACTGAAAAAGGGGAGTTTGGCATTTGTACGACCCATGAGGGAAGGTGACATGTGGGAGAAGGTTTTGAGATGACTCTTCAGCTTCCTAAAACTTATTTCAATTATTTAAATTCTACATAAGTGTCATTTTAAAGCTAAAACTATTCTATTCCTTTTTCGCCATTCTAGACATACTAAAGTGGTTAGTAGGTTCATGCTTGATACAGATAGTTGAGGAGTTTTCAGACCAAATGCCTTTGGGAGGTGATATTAAACTTAGATATATCCATTTACATAATAATAGTTTTAATATTGGTAAATTTTGCTTTTCAAACCATCTCTAACAAGTTGACTATGCTTTTTTGCTTGCCAATCTATGCACCCTATAGGTTTTGCTCTTATTTGGATGATTTCATACAATCTATTTACTAAGTTTGATTTAATATGATTTTTATTACCTCCTCTAATGTTTTATATTCTTGGTTTCATGTTATAATTTGTTTTTATTAGTAAATCATTTCAAGTTTGTAGACTACTCTCTTTTGGGATGACAGGCTAGTTTTCCACCATTTTCAGATCTTAATGATTTGAAAATGGTTTTAGAGGGTGGGGATAGGTTCATTATAACTTTTTAAATTTCATTTAAATATATTAACTTTTAAATATTATCCTTCAAAGAAAAATTTTCCATGAAGTTGCAGTCAAAAACACCATATGGTAATTTACTATATGGCTATCATACCAGTTAGATAGGTGCTTACAAAAGGGTTAAACATTGAAAATGAGGTTTGAAGACTTTTTTTATGAATTGAAACAAATTTATGTTTCATATTAGTACCATTGAAAGGATATTAATCCATTATGTAGGTAGATTCCTTAAACATATGAACTTTCTACCCACTACCTATCTAATGCAACTCAGAATGGGCACTTACAGAGGTTTGGAAAGGAAAATCACCTTAAAATCAGGTTTTATTGACTTGATATAAAGCTTCAAAAGTTAGAGGGTATCCATGTTAAATTTTTAAATAGGTATAATGGTTGCTCAAGGTCCACACACCATACATGGTTTCAGCTCACTGTCTACCTACATACCTTCCAAGGTGGACACAGAGGTATATCATGATGACATCATGCTATTATGAGAGACTTAGTGGTGTTTTCAAGATATTTTAGGTGTGAAGAGTGAATTTTGAGGTTTTTAGATGGATATACAACCCATTTAATGCCAATTATAATGTACATTATCCATATTTGCACTTTATTGCCTATACATTGGAATAACAACCTACAAGTGGTACTATAGAAAGTTGGGGAGCCATTTGAAGTGTTGAAATAGTGATGGAACTCATCCATGAGGTCTTAATGTGAATAAACGTCCATTATAGACCTAGTTGAGGTATCAAATGTACAAATGGAGGAGTAAACCATTTTGGAAGAAGCAAGAATTGAACTCAAGGACTTTTTCCCTAAAATGGAAAAACAAATAACTTGAGCCTTTTGCCAATGTTGTATAACATGGTTTCAAAGAATTTAAATGAATCTTGATGACCAAAAATTATATCCTTAATATATGAAAAGATCTCTAAAAATACTAAATAAGTAGATGATCAATGGAGGGTGGTCATTATAAATTCTAAAGTTGCATATTTATGAACTAATTTCAATAAATGTCATTTATAGGTCAGAGTTATAAGAGACCCATTCAACCAATGTTTCAATACCAAGGTATACTCCCATTTTTTATATGGACTTATTTATTGGAAGAGGCAATAATTAACATGAATATAATTAGGATGATGTTTATATGTTGGTTTCAAGTCTTAAGCACACCTATAGGTGTCCTTTCATAAGAGAAGACCACCTACAACTGGTTGCAAAGTATCACAATCCATGGTGTGATTTTAAGTGTAGAGACCTAAAAAAATATAGAATTTTTTTAGATCACATTGATTCCTAATACTTCATATGATTCTTATAGACTACTTGACACAATTTCCAAGGTTTAAAGATACCTACAGGGCCCCACACATTGAATTATAGCTGACTATAAGGGGCAAAGAGAAAAAGAGTTGAGTTTTTGAGGTGGATATAACATAAATATGATTATAAATGAGTTTAAAAAACATAAATTATCCTATAGTAATATATGATATTTTTTATGCACTATATATAATCCTCAAACAAACATGATGACCTACATGATTCATTATTAAGAAAGAAATGTAGGAAACACAGTCAACACCTTACGCAGTCATCTTAAGGGTATGAATTAAAAGGTTTTATCAAGGGTTGGTAGGTATAATACACAATTATAAATTAAAATGGATACACTATGTTTCACTAATATCATGTAAATAGGGGAGATGAAATGCTCAAGCCAATATCACACAGTTCATTCCTTAAACCTTGCGCATAGTCTATCTCATCAGGGGTCTATTTTGGGTTTTTAAGGAATTTAATGGTAAAATGATGTTATCAAGGAATATAATATTTTACAAAAAAAAAATTAATACTTGGATAACCTCCTAAAATAGTCACCATTTTTTTGAGGAAATAAGGGAGTGCCCTTTGTTTTATATTAGACAGAGGGCACTTCTTTTATGAGTGAAACCATAGATTTCTAAGAAAGAGTGATGAATGATGGACCATAAGTTGTATGTATATGGAAAGGAAGTGTGGGAATATGGATAAAACCTATGAAAACATGATAATATAGTAAATAAATGGTGAATCTCAATAGGGTATCCTACACCCTCAAGTATGAAAGTAGGCTTGTCAAGCATAATCTAGGCCTAAAGCCAAATGGATAACCATTTTCAATTCCACCTTGAGATGATAATTATAACCTATTGATGCATGTTTATGGGGGTCACTAAATAGGTTTAAATTTTTTTGGAATACAAAGAATCCCAATTGGATGGCCTAGAGTATAGGGGTTATAGCTAGACCTATTGGGCAGGGTTTAAGCCCAAGGCCAAATGAGAAGTCATTTGCATTTATAGCATTAGATATTCATTCTCGTCCATTTTTAAATTATTTTGGGATCATAACCGATGTGTTAAATATTTTTGGGTGCATGAAAAAACACAAGGAATCCATTTTTGGGTTCAAGCAAAACACTAGACCTATGCAAATGAAAGGAAAAGCTTGATGGATCAAATTTAGAGGCTCATATCTTCTATAAATAATTTCATGGAAATACAAGAAGGTTGGAGGAGTTATATAGGGTCTTGAAAATCAATTTTGTGGAATTGTATTGAATTTTGGATGTGAGATCTATATGAACAAAGCTTAAGAGGGTAAGCAGACCCAAACCCTTACAAACCCTTAGATAAGAACCTAATGAAGTAAATGGAGATGGAAAGCTAATATTATAGCCTATTTTGACCATGAAAGTTCTTAAAAATTTCATATGAATCTTTAAATATCCTTCTTATCCTTTTGATTTAAATGGAACTATATGAATGGAGTACAAAATAGGGTATTTTAAACTATTTTATGTTATATGCATGTTCTAAGAGGTTAAAAGAGATTCCAATCACATGAAATGGAATATTAAGAATTAATATAACCATCCATGTCAATTTAATTCCTTGGAAAAACTCCTAACTTCATCAACCAGCTACTTCATCTTAGCCAGTCAAAACTAGCATAGTGACCAAGCTAGTGAGAAGGGTGGAAAACTTCAAGTGAGCTAATTTTTAGGTGTGCTTGATGCCTATAAGGCCATGGAGGGTATTTAAAAGTGTCATACACTCCATTTTACTAGTTTTTATGTAAAATGGGTGATTTTTGGAAGCTAAGTGTGAAAAGTGTGTGGAAGAGGAGTTTTTTTAGACTATAGATGGTGATGGCTCATTCCCAGATGATTCTAGATGACTAGGATTGTAACCAATGCATGGAGAGGCATGTATGACATCCTTACCTATAATTAAAATAATCATACATATCCCTAGTTAGTTTTTGGATGTTTAAATATAGGTGAATAATGAAGGTATTTTTTTGAGCTAGAAAAGGGAATTTCATACCACTTTTCATGAGTTTCATGACATGGATGGACACTTGTACTTCCTAATATTACATGGTTAATTTCACATATTCTCCTCATTCATATATTTCCTTTTATTAGATTTAAAAGTGTCTTTGTGACCTTTTTACTTCTCTCTTCTCCTCTCTCTCTCTCAAGTTCTATAAGAACTAGCCATTTTAGCCTTTATAACATATGCTCCACCTGAGTATGGTGAAGCCTTACTAATTTTCATACCATTTGATCAATAATATTACTAATTTATACATTTTACATAGCTATTCATAGTGTGTCTACTTGAATCATGGATCTTGATTAGTGAAGATGATGGATTCCTTAGAATGTTATCTCATTCTCTCACCTATTTTCAACTTCTTCTTACAGGTCATGTGAGGTTTTCTAAGAAGTGTCAATGTTAAGTGAGTTAGTCTATTCACTAGTGAAATTCAAGGCCTCTTGTCTATCCCTATTAGCCTAAACATTCATCCATAAAATCATAATTAAACATTGATGTGAGAATATTCAAATTAGAAAAGTGTATGTTTGGCTAGTCCTTTATTCTCATGTGTAACATGAAGCTGGTTGGAAGTCATTAAATTATTTGGTTTATCACCTCCCTTATAATATTTTTCTTTCAATTTTTTTTCTCCCTTTTCCCTCACAAAGTTTAGGTGTAGTAGTGATCTAAAGTGGTATATCAAGGGAGCTATCCTTACCTAGATATTAAACTCATTATTAGGCTCACCCATAGCCTAGAGGTGTTTAAATTTTTCCAATTGGATGAGGAGAGCTAATAAATCTCCTCAAAGGGTGAAAATATAAGTGACAATTTTTTTTAGCACACCCAGAGGGATCAAGGTCCAAGAGAGTGGGAAGATTGTTGGTGTGTCTTTCCTATAATAATATTTTGAAAGAAAGTAGGCTAATACCAATGGTGAATTTGAATGATAAATTTTGGTTATAAACATCCCAGGTATATCTATTTGAAACTTTTGATTAGTTTTTTTGTTTCTTTTGACATATGAGGTTGATATGGATATCTATGGCCAATACTTCTATCATGAACCTTCTTATTAGCCTTTCTATGAATCAAATTTTACCCCTCAATATTCCTATCATGGATATAAATCTTATGAGCCATGGTATCCCTATAACCCTTCATTTCATTCTCCATATGGACACCATGTTTTTGGACAAACCTATGAGGAAGGTTACCAAGAAACCTATCAAGAAATACCTATCTATCAGTCCCAATAAAAGCCATACAATTCATACCATGATGCATATAAGCCTCAAGAGTAATCCAATGAATATTTTAATATGACATAAGATGTTTCAATGGATTATACATAAGGATATTATTGGCAAGATGCAGCTCCTACTTATGTAGGTTTTCCTCCTAATCAGCGCAAGAATTCACTTCCCTATGAGCTTACTAGTGATTTTCTCTTTCCCAAATCCACTAATAATATTTCTCCTTCACCGCATACCCCATCTCCAACTCATCAGACTTATGATACACCTCGTATTCTAGCTCCTTCACATGATCCCATCCATTAACCTCCCACATCACCCCTTCTTAAGGAAGAGCATATCTTGAGAGAAGCAAGTGAAGAAGAGAAAACTCAATTCAATGTTGGTCAAGAAGATCTCATCAGTGAATATGAGGAAGAAATCACCATATGGACTCTCCTTGGCAAAAAAAAGGATAATACACAAGATTTTTATTCCATATTTAAAGGGATGTGTGTCCATGAGGAATGTGGCCAAGACTTGAAAAGAGAGGTATTTGAAGAAGACTCCATATATAATGATGAAGTTGTGTATGATCGTCTCAAACATGAAGATAAATATTCCATCAACAATGGATAAAAATTTCAAGTCATCCCTCAAGAAGTGGTAGTCTTAAGAGAGTCTCATGAGACCAAGGTAGAGGAAATAACTCTTGAAGATGACATTCATGATGAAGAATATTTATGGCAGAAGTTCAATGCCATATGCAAGGATTTTGATAAGGTGGGTAAAGATTTTTATTCTCAAAACTATTACACATATGATGATAAGTTTGTTGATGAGTCTAATAAACATGATCTTGAGTGTTTAATCAAACATAAAATTGAAGGTCATTCTGTTGTTCAAGAACCTATTATCATGAAGCTATTTGATGATGCTAGTATACAAGAAGTTGTAAACATGGATAATGATGTCAAGGAAGATATTTTTGTACCTAAAATATATTCAAGAGATCCATCTAAGGTAAAACCACATTAATAAATGTGGGAACATGGTGAAGGAAATATTTGTGCTTCTAAACATCAATCACATTATGTTAAGGAGGAGAGCAAGGCTGAGAGGACTATCATATTTTCAAACTTATACATCAAGGGTAAAGTAAATGAGAATATTGAGACTATTTGGATGCAATAAGAGTTAATTTCTATATTCAATATATATATATAGTTTCTTGTTTATCATTGAGCATCATTTCAATTAAGTTGGCAAACACCACGAAGAAGATGGAGGCATCAATGCTAAAGGATAAAAGGTTACATGTCTCACTAAATCATTCATGTTATGAGGCAAGGAAGGTTTAAAACTTCCCCTTTGATCTATGAGGGAGGTATGATTAGTTGTTAGTTGTACATATTTGTTTCCTTTATGCTTTTCCTAAGTGCTTTGATCATATGTGTGTGTCTTGTTAGTGTGTTTGCTTTGCTTGTGTGTGTCTTTTGTTTTGTGTGGCTGAGGTAATTAGTTGTCTTGTCTTGGTATAGATTGTTATCAATGGTTAACATACTCTTTTTGTGTTTTAGACCTCATATGACTCCCTAAGCCCAATGGATTGATAATGCTTTTATTTTAGTTAGTATATTAGACATATTACCCCTATAAGTCACTAATTTATTGATCAAATTTGACCTTGTAGGTCAAATTATGACCACTATAAGATAAAAATTAATCTTTAGAGATTTATAGGGTGTCTAATATTTTTTCATAGGGTATATTATATGTTATTTAATGTCATCTTAGCCTTGGTCTTAGTCATATTAGTCAATTTATCATTTTGAGTCATTTAGAAGGATTTTAGGGGTCATAAATGCAAGTGGCATGGTTTCCAAGGTGTCAAAGTGTCTTAATTTCCTTACAAACATCCAATAAGTTATATTCCCTATTAGGAATGTTAGTCTCATTTGAAAATTTTAGGTTATCTAATTGAAGATCAAGTAATCAATTGAAAAAGGGGAGTTTGGCACTTGTACAACCCATGAGGGAAGGTGACACATGGGAGAAGGTTTTGAGATGACTCTTTAGCTTCCTTAGACTCATTTAAATGCTTTAAATTCTCTATAAGTTTCATTTTAAAGCTAAAACCATTCTTCTCCTTTTTAGCCCTTTTATACACACTAAAGTGGTCAGTAGGTTGATGCTTGGTATGAATAATTGAGGGTATTTCAGACCAAAATAATTTAGGAGGTGAAATTAAACTTAGATATCTCCATTTAAATAAAAATATTTTGAATATTGGTTAATTATTCTTTATGAACCATCTCTAACAAGTTGACTATGTTTTTTCTTGCCAATCTATGTACCCTATAGGTTTTGCTCTTATTTGGATGATTTCATATAATCTAGTTACTTAGTTTGATTATAAATGATGTTGATTCCATCCTCTAATGTTTTCCATGCCTGGTTTTATGTTCTAATATGTTTTTATTAGAAAATCATCTCAAGTTTGTAGACTACTCTCTTTTGGGATGATAAGTTAGTTTTCCACCATTTTGAGATCTTCATGCTTTTAAAATGGTTTCAAAGGGTGGGGATAGGTTCATTATAAATTTTTAAATTTCATATAAATCCCCTCACTTTTTATTATTATCTTCAAAAGAAACATTCTCCATGAAGTTACATTCACAAACACCATACAATTAATCTACTATATGAGTATCATACTAGTCAGCTAAGTGCCTACAAAAGGGTTTAACATTGCAAATGAGGTTTGAAGACTTGTCTTATGCCTTAAAACAAAAATATGTTTCATTTGAGTAAAATTGAAAGGACATCAAACCACTATGCAGGTAGATTCCTTGAATATATGAAGCTTCTAACCACTGTCTATTTAATGCAACTTAGAATGGGTACCTATAGAGGTTTGGAAAGGAAAATCACATTGAAATCAAGTTTTATTGACTTGATATAAAGATTAAAAAGTTATATTGGATCCATTTAAACTTTTTAAATAGGTACAATGGTTGATCAAGGTCCACACACCATACATGGTTCGAACTCACTATCTACTTGCATACCTTCCAAAGTGCACACATAGGTATATCAAGATTATGTCATGCTATGATGAGAGCCTTAGTGGTGGTTTATATATCTTTAAGGTGTGAAGAGTTAATTTGGACATTTTGAGATGGACATACAACCCATTTAAATCAAATTACAATTCACACTATCCATATTTGCACTTTACTGCCTATACATTAGAATAACCACCTACAGGTGGTACTATAGAAAGTTGGGGAGACATTTGAAGCATTGAAATAGTGATAGAACTCATAAATGAGGTATTAATTTGAATAAAAGTCCATTATAGACCTATTTTAGGTATAAAATGTACTAATATAAGTGTAAACCATTTTGGAATAAGCAAGAACGAAACTCGAGGATTTTTTCCCTAAAATGGAAAAATAGAAAACCTGAGCCTTTTACCAAGTTTGTATAACATGGTTTCAAAGACTTCTAATGAGATGACCTAGAGTTTTATCCTTCATATAAGATATGATCTCTTCAAATATTTAAGGAGAATATGATATGTTGGGAAAAATGGAAGCACACAATGAGCAACTTAATATGCGGACCAGAGCAAGTAACTAGAATTAAAAAACAACACAAAATATGAGAGACAATATTGTATTAAAACTCTTCCAGAAGGAGATACAACAAATAATATTTCCACATTTCTTCTTCCTTACACACCTCTAGGGCTTCTAGGGCAAAATAATAAATCTTCCCTCAAAGCTCTCTCTCTTACACTCCCAACACACAACTCAAACACAGAGTTAACCTGATCCACTACTTAGTACACCAGTGCTCCACCTCCAAGCACATTGTATCTCCCCTAAACTTCAACAACCTGCAACCCAAATGATCTCACTTATGGAAGGATATTCCTCTTTGCTCTCTTTTTGATATATTCAAATATTTAAGGAGAATATGATATATGGAGGGTGGTCAACAAAAAGCCTAAAGTTACTGCATATTTATGCACTCAAACTAGAACTCCTTACAAAACCAACCCATGAGTCTCTTAAATAGGTCTCATGCAAACAATAATTAGACATCTAATTACAATAAATAGATCCATAGCTTCCAGTCTAAATTTGGCTCTTAACATGCAAACACTTGGTTCATTAACAAACTTTTTGTAACACTCATAGTTTGAACCACACAAACGACCGATGTCAGTCCCTATCTGCTTGGAGGTGATCGACGTTGGTCGATCCCTGACCGATGTTAGTTACTCCCTGTCTGATTGACCGATGCCAACACAATTTGTTGTAAATACTAACCTATAATATTTATTGGCTCCCATGTTTTGTATGGAATTATTTATGTAGAATTGGGTAAAAATTAACATTAAATACCTGAGAACCCACTTCCCCAATGGCTCCTAACTCTCTAATAGCTCCCACTGCTTGGGAAAACTCAGGTCTATACTAGACCTCATGTGATTTTGAACAAGTCTCAAGCACACCTACAAGTGTCCTTTCACAAGAGAAGACCACCTACAGTTGGTTGCAAAGTATCACAATCCATGGTGTGATATTAAGTGTAAATACCTAAAAAAAGCTACAAAAATTTGTGTATTCTCTCTATTCTTTAACTAAGATAATTCAATGATTCAACCCTAAAATCTCCCATTTGGTTCTAATTCATATTCCTGCCATATTATAGACTACTTTACATAAGTTCCAAGGTTTAAATCCACGTACAGGGCCCTACATAGTCAATTGTAGTTGACTGTGAGGGGCAAAGAGCAAAATCATTGAGTTCTTAAGGTGTATATAACATAAATATGATTAAAATGAGTCTAAGAAACATGAAATTATCATATATTAATATGTTATGGTTATTAGACACTATATCTAAGCCTCAAACAAGCATGACCACCTACCAGCCCCTAAATAAATCTTTCTCTCCAAAGATTAATTGTTGAAAGAGAACAAAATCTATAAAACAAGATTCAATGCAGGAAACAACACCTGCAGTCAACACCTTTGGTAGTCAACTCAAGGGTATGACTTGAAAGGTTTTTGTTGGGATAAAGAAGGTTGTTAGGTATAAACTAAACACTATTAAATTAAAATTATTAGAAGGAAATACAATAAAGAAGATTGCCACAGTTTTCTTCCTTACACACTAATAACGTGAAATCAAGGGACGTAAAAGGCTCAAGGTGATATCACATAGATCCATTCTTTAAACCCTGCACACAGTTTGTCTCAATAGGGGTCTATCTTGCAGGTTTTTAAGAGATCTCCAAATGATTGAATGGTAAAATTATGTTATCAAGGAATAAAAAATATTGTAATTTTTTTAATAATTATATAACCTCCCAAAATATTCACCATTTTTTTAGGAAATAAGAGAGTGCCCTCTATTTTGTCTCAGACAGAGGGCACTCCCTTTACGAGCAAAACCATGCATTTTTTAGAAAGATTGATTAAAGATGGAGAAACATTTGTATGTATATGTAAAGGAATAATTGGAATATATAATAATTCATATTCTTATTATAGACTACTTTACATAAGCTCCAAAAATCCACGTACAGGGCCCTACATAGTCAATTGTAGTTGATTAAATTGAGTTCTTAAGGTTATAATAAAATAAATAAAGGGTGAATCTTAATAGTGTATCCCAGACGTCAAGTATGCAAACGGCTTGCCAAGCATAGTCTAGGCCTAAAATGCCAAATGGAGAAAAGAGAGTGCCCTTGTTTTGTTCAGACAGAGGGCACTCCCTTTACGAGCAAAACCCTGCATTTTTTAGAAAGATGATAATTATAATGTAAAGGAATAATTTGAATATATATAAAACTATTGATTAATTTTTATATGGGGTCACTAAAGAGGTTTCAAATATGATATAATTCAAATAATCCCAATTGGATGGCCTAGAGAATAGGGGTTATAGTTAGACTTATTAGGTAAGGTTTAAGCCTAAGGCCAAATGGGAAGTCACTTGCACTTATATCCTTTGATATGAATATAATACATTTGGAAATGATTTTTAAATAATAAAATATGTTTTAAATCTTTTGGAGTTCATAATAAACCAAAAGGAAGCCATTTTTGGGCTCAAGGACAACACTAGGCCTATGTAAATGAAAGGAGAAGCTTGATAGAGCAACTTTGGAGGCTCATATATTATCTAAATATTTGAATGGAAATACAATAAGGTTTGAGGAGATATATAGGGTCCTGAACATCAATTTTGTGGCATTGTATTGAAGGTTGGATGTGAGATCTCTATGAACAAAGATTAAGAGGGTAGGCAGACCTAAAACCTTGTATATGGGATTGTGTGTGTATAAGGGTGAAATATGCTATATACAAGGGCATATAATGATGTATATTTTAATTTGATAAAATACTACTCATGGATTGTTTTTTTAATACTTTAGAACTAAAATATGATTTCTCTTCTGACTAATATAGAAATAGGGTAAAATAGGGTAGTAGAGATTAGTTTTGTAATTGATTGAATGAGTTTGAATAGGTGTTTGCTTGGTATTTGATATATGGATAACAACTAGGATTTAAATTGTATTTATACCACACATTGAAAATATATCATAGAAATGTTAGATAATACAAATTTGTTAACCCATATGTTTTGATTTTTTTCTCAATTTGGATGAATTTTGAGGTTGGAAAACTTGATAAGGAAACTAGACACTAGCATCAATGTTAGTGTTCATATGTAAAACTTAAGTGTCTAGCAGAGTATATAATTATTGAAGGTATGTAACTGGTAATGAAGGATATAAATAATGTTTTAATATTTATATTACACAGGTGTTTTGGGTCATCATAATGATAGGGTTCATCTATAATATAAATATTTAGGCACAATGAGATGGTGAATGCAATCTTTTTGGTAGCATGAAAGTCTAAAACTGAAGAGTAGAACTTTGATTGGTATTTTTCAAGTGTACAATATTGAGATACTATATACAATCATATTTTAGTAAATACATTATGGTTATATTTTATGGATTTTGTTTAGTTTTGAAAATTTTAAAATCATCAAGCATAGTGTTATTGATCATTTTATTATATGGAAACATGTTAAATGATTTATTAAGTGTTTTTTAAGCAAGTTAAAGGGGCCCCACTCATTATATATTTTTATGTTGGTCTATATTTAAATTTTATTCTTGAGTATTATGAACTTCATTAATAAATAAAATTCAAATTATAAACTTTATGAGTTATAAAATGACTAACTATAAAGTGATTAAATTTATTTTATAGTTAATTAAATTTATAACTATAACTAATAGGTATATGTAAATTCAAAACAAAACAACTTATAATGAGGATGATTTATATGGAGACTTGAAGGACATAATAAAGGAGAAAACATTCACATCTAAAAGATCTCTTTGACTTCAAATCTTTTATCCTACAAATTATTTGAGATTGATCATCACTCATAGATGGATCAAACACCTTCTCTAATGGTTAATTAAATTTTATCACTTGGATTTTCACCCTTTTAGGAGATGTCTTAGATCCCCTCATCTAAGTGGCATAATTGAAACACCTCTAGGCTATGGGTGAGTCTAAGAATGAGGTGAATCTCTAGATAGTGCTATCTCCCTTGATGTACCATTTTGGATCACTACTACACCTAAATTTTGTGAGGGAAAAAGAGAGTTAAAATTGAATGCAAACTATTCTAAGGGAGGTGATACACCAAATAAGTTGATGACTTCCAACTAGCTACATGTTACACATGAGAACAAAGGACTAACCAAACATACACTTTTCCAATTTGAATCTTCTCACATCAATGTTTCATTATGAGGTTATGGATGAATATTTAAGCTAGGAGGGATAGAAAAGAGTCCTTAAATAAAACTAGTTAATAGGCTAACACAATTAACCTTAACACTTCCTAGAACACTTCACATGACCTATAAAAATAAGCTGCAAATAGGTGAGAGAATGAGACAACATGCCAAGGAATCCATAGTCTTCACTAATCAAGATCCATGATTCAAGTAGACACACTATGAATAGTTATGGAGGAGGTAAAAATTAGTAATATTATTGATCAAGTGGTATGCAAATTATTAGGGCTTTGCCATACTTAGGTGGAGCATTATTTAAAAAGGCCAAAATGGATAGTTCTTATAGAACTTGAGAGAGAGAGAGGATAAGAGAGAATTCCAAAGATCATAAGGACACTTTTCAAGCTAAGAAAATGAGTTAAATATGCATTAGGAGAATATGTGAAATGATCCATGCAAGTTTAGGAATTAAAAGTATCCATCCAAGTCATGAAACTCATGGAAAGTGGCATGAAATTCCCTTTGTTAACTCATAAAACTACCTTCATTATTCACCTCTATTTGAACATCCAAAAACTAACTAGGGATAGGTACGATGACTGGAATGAGAGGGAAGGCATAAAAAAATGTATATCTAATTCACCTCTATTTGAACATCTAAAAACTAAATAGGGATAGGTATGATTAATGGAATGAGATGGAATGCATTAAAAAATTTATATCCATGCATTGGTTTTATTTTTGGTCATCTGAAATCATCTGGAAATGAGCCATCACCATTTGTAGTCTAAAAAAACTCCTCTTCCACATACCTTTCACATGTGGGTTTCAAAAAGCACCAATTTTCCATGAAAATTTATAAACTGGAGTGGATAAAACTTTTTAATACCCTCCATTTCCTTAGAATCATTAGTCATACCTTAAAATTATCTTACTTGAATTTTTCCACCATTCTCACTAGATTGGTCACTATGCTAGTTTTGACTAGCTAAGATGAAGCAGCTAGTTGAGGCACTTAGGATTTGTTACAAGGAGTTAATTTTACATGGGGAGTTATATTAAGTCCTAATATTCCATTCCATGTGATTTACATCTCCTGTAACATCCTAGAACCTACATAACACATAAAATAGTCAAAATACCCTATTTTGTACTCCATCTGTATAGTTTCATACAACTCAAAAGGATGGGAAGGATCCTAAAAGAGTCCTATAAAATGTTCAATAACATTAATTATCAAAATATTCCATCATATTATCTTTCCATCTCCATTTACTTCATCGGGTCCTTATCTAAGGGTTTAGGGGAGAAATACATATGTTCTGGGCCATATTTTAAGAATTGGATATGTAGTCAATGCTCATTTCAAAGGGTCTTTGAGTCCAGATTGACTTTATGAACCCACTAACACATATTTGGAAAGGTGACCTAACCTAGGTGAATAACTAGGGTTTCATTTATGAATAATCATATAGGTCATTTACACACAAACTAGATACATCAATAAAAAGGCATAAAAAACCATAATAGGCACATTAATTCATTTTTAAATATATTGAATATTTTTTACATGATAGAAGTGTTAAACACAAACATAAATATTGGTACAAGTGTTCATAATTCAACACAAATGTATAAGCCTCTAAAAACAATATTTCCATAATATAATGACTAGATCCTACGCATAAATCTACCTAATTCCACATTTTTACATATAAGATATATTTACATATATATAAATAAGTTAAGTATTATCTCTTCTTCATGTTAAAATTATTAAAATTTCAATTAGCATTGTATTTTCTATATTTTTTAATATTCTAGATTCAATATATTATGTTATCTAAATTAATTTAACTAGCTTGATTTATAATAGTTTTAATAATCCATTTGATTAGGCTATTCTACCTCTTTAACCCTCACACATCTTAAAAAGGGTTAGACACATAAAAATATTAAACATTCAAAATATCCACATGATCAAAATACTAAACCCTTGAGTATGAAAATATCATCATCAAAAATAAATCTTAAGAAAGTATACTAAAAAGTGCCCATTTTTTTGAAGAAAAAATTATTGTAATTCATTAATAAAATGAGATTACATTTTGTAAATGTTGATAAAATAATTATATAAAAATTTCCAAAACTAAAAATTACTAAAATGAAAAAAATAAATTATCTCATCAAAATATCAGGCCCTTCAACAAGACACCAGTGAACCAAAACTGGAACAAGATTACAAAAATCATAAATGTTCCTTTTTAGAATCACCCTCCTTTAAAACTAAATTAATTAGCAGAGCCCATTTATCTATTTAGTACTTAGTATATTTGAGATATGATGTTGGAAACTCAACAAAATTATTTCCACCATAGTTTTTGGCCATGCAAATATTAACCTTTTTCGTCATTCAATTGACTACAAACTGAGATGAAGGAATACTATTGTGTTTTTTATTGGATTGGGAAATTTTGTAAGGAATAAAATAAATAGGGTTAGGAATAATAGAAAGACTAGTATTAACAATATTAGTATTAAGCTCTGAAAACAATTTAGAATGAAAAAATACAAGATATAAATTAGGTAAAGTGTTATGAGTTGTTTGAGTTTATTGAGAAGATTCACTTGGCATACCTCATCTAAATGGATGAGTTAACCAACTAACTTGTCTTTGTCCTTTATAAAAAATATTTCCTCACAGATTCAATGAAGTATGAATAATTTTGTATAAAATCATCCATAAATTTGGATCATTTTCATAAAATTGTAGAGAAACTTAAGTTCCATAGTGAAAAGGATGATAAAAATGCATTAGCAGACCTACAACCCTGAAAAGGTCTGCCTTGATGACTACCTCAAGAAGGATTTATACTATTTTTATGCATACTTAATCTAACCCATACATTTTTATCTAAACCTTATGAACCTTTAATCAACCCTAAAATTGATTCTTGAAATACTTTTAAGTCTTTCAATTTTAGCATAAAATTATGAGAAGAATAATGCATAACTAAGATGAAGCTAAAAGCATGCATGTGGTTCAGTCAAATATAATCATCAATTTATCCATGATTACCAATCATACTATAATCATTTGTTACCTTTTAAAACACAATCTCTCATGTCCTTATTTTTAAAAATGTGTATTACCAAAATTTTTCTAATCAATATCCTTAGGATGAATAAATCATAAATTACAGAATCATGTAATAAACCCAAGTTAAAAATGTGATTGAAAATAATTTAAAATATGGGAAGACAAAAATAGATACATGTTTTCAAATTGAGTCATTTAATCAAATATGAAATTAAATAAAAATTTATCTAATTGCATACTATTTTTAAAATCTAAAACCTTGATTTATACCATTTAACTAAATCTATTCTCGATATGATAATATTTCATTTTCAAAAAAAATTTACCAAACAAATACTTCCTAATAATAGATAAAACACCTTTTAATTATCAAAACCCATCTCAAATGTTACTTTTACTATTTCAATTTATGTCGATTCTAACAATAGAATAAAATATGATCTAAATGTATAACTTAAGTTCAAGTATGAAAACCTAGTTTTTAAATGCAATTTAAATAACCCAATATAAATGTATTCATTTATTTTTTACACATATTTCATTATGTACATGGTATCCCAAATTTTGATTAAAAAATTAATTTTTTATTTGTGGAGTCATAAGTTAGCTTATATCACCTATTACATCCTTTTCGATGCAGAAAGTGCCACCTGATGGGTCATATTGTAGCTCATTGTACAGCTAAAAATGGTCATGTAGTTAGTATAACATAAAGGAAAACAAATGAAAACCAAGAATTTCAAAAAAACAAAAACTTAACATACTTATGACCAAATATATTTTTAGTTTTTAACCAAAAAATGTAATGTTTAATGCTTTTATGGCAGGGTAAATATCCTCTCATGGCCAAACGGTGGCATATGGATTTTAATCCTCTTACTAAACAACCCATGGAAGCTCACATGTAGTTAATAGAACATAAAGAGAAAACAAATGAAAACCAAGAATTTCAAAATTTGGCTGGTTTTCAAAAAGGCATCTGTGTCCCCTGGGCTTCAAAAACTTAACATACTTATGACCAAATATATTTTTAGTTTTAGGGTGCTATTATTGTCTGTTGACGGTCCGTTATGTGTTTTGTCAACTGTTACATCTGGTCTTTTTTGCTATTTTTAGGTTCCTATTTAATCTGGTTTTGCTTTTACTGGTTTCAAGTTTCTTTTTAGAAACCCGGTTGTGCTTTAAGGTTTAACTCTTTTTTGATGTAAAGGGTTTCGGGGTCCCTTCAAAACCTATTTTTACCTTAATCTAAAACTTGCATAAACCCAAAAAATACCCTAAAAATAAGTTACAATGATATACAAATAAAATGAAACCTTTTTAATTGACCATTTCCTAGATGTTTGTTCATTAATGTAGGCCAAAGATTAAAATTACTAACAATTAACTCATAGTGAAAAAAACTTCAAACTTATATCGACCAATATTCTTAGCCACAAACAAGTTACTAATTCAACTCATGCATTCATAATAATAATAATAATAATAATAATAATAATAATAATAATAATAATAATAATAATAATAATAATAATAATAAAATGTCTTGTAAAAAAAATGGTTGTCTTCTCTCTTAAAAAAATACCAAGTAATTTAAAATAAAATGATTTATTTTCATGTGAAACCCCTATTAATCAAAACTACAAATATTTATCTCAAAGATTCATGGTATGTAAAATAAAATGACATGTAAATTAAAGACATTCTCATCAAAAAAACACTTTATTATTATCAAGAATAAATCAGATCCATTTAATGAAATATCATACCTATGAACCAATCTAAACAATATTAACATTGGATTCCATGAGATCAAACTTAACAATCTTCTCTCACCTCCTAAAACCAAATTTATAGATTTTGAGTTCCACTCAGATATTGTTTTCACAATGATTAATAATTGTAACTACCTACCTTATGTTATATTCCCTCTCAATACCTAAATTTAATTCACTTAACTTGATGTGTCTTCTAATTTGGTGGGCTAAACAAGCCTTTCTATATAACATTGACTATACATTGATATTATAAATTAGTAAACAAATCAAAACCACCAACTCACTTTAATTTTTCCACTATATTTTATACCAACTATTTGATTCTTGAAATAAGACAAGGACATGTCAAATTAATGTCAAATATTAGTATATCAATTTTTAGAAATAAAGCATGCTTTAGATTTAATTTTAAGTCTTCAAATTAAAATTATCTTGAATGCCAAAGATATCAACTCAACTATTTTAAATTCATGTTAATAAGTGACAAAAAAAACTTATTGGATATACCAAATATGAAAAAATGACAACCTCTTATGACCATTCCAAATTAAAAATTATCAATGCAAACCTTAGACAAAGTGTGAACCATGCTAAAGAAACATGGCACTATGGAAAATGAAGGTTTTGAACCAAAAATTTCCATCTAGGTCCATTGATGAATGATAACTTATAATAGGTTGGTAGTCATGATAATTCAAATAAATTTAAAGGTAAAAAGGAGGAATTTTTAACTATTGTAAAATTTTCATGTGAAAATGATATAATTCATATTCAAAAGTTCCAAGCATTGGGTTTAGACCTTGGAGTTATAATATTACAAAAAGATAATTGTTGTGCCCAACACCCCCTTTTTAACTAAGGAATAGGGACCTAATTTTTTCAGATCATTGTCTTGTTTTTTAGCCCCCTCTTCTATGCATTTATGTAAATTATAGGAAAATATCATGATTTGGCCCTTTATACTTTGGCAAGATGGCATTGGTATTGTGTTTCATAGACTAGATCTTTTATTCTATCAAGTTTGTTACTTTGAGATAACTGTTGTGGACTTATGTTTTCATGGAATATATTTTATATAATCTTGGGACTTATTATTTTAGGTCTTATGAAAATTATCTTTTTGGACTTATTGTGTTGGACTTATCCTATTTGTCTTTATCAGGATTTTTTTTTGCATATGATTTTTTATGAACTTATCTTTATCAAATAAATTGTTGCAGATATTTTGTTTGAAATAATTCCTCCAATGGAATTGGTATATATGATTTTTTTTCCATGGGAATTTTTTCTGACATAATTAACATTTCCTTTCATCCCTTCCAAACTTACCCTTTAGACATTTTGTATGAGAGAAATGACCCTTTGGGAGAATTGTTGCAGACATTGTTTTAAAATAATTCCCCTGACAAAATTCCCTTAGCCTTATTTAGATTTCCATTTGGCCTTTATGAAGTATATCATTCAATAATTTTGTCATGGATAAATTCCCTATGAATTATAACCTTCAATTTTTTACCAAAGTACCCTTTAGTATTTTTAAATTACCCTTTGGGACTTTTTAAGTTGCCTTTATTTGCCTTGCCAACCTACAATTTAGGATTTGTGAAAAGTGTCCTTAGGCCTTTCTATTGTGTCCATTTTACCTAATAGAATTCCTTTGATAATTTTTCTATTTCCCTTTCATCCCCTCCACACATTTCCTTCAGGACTTTTATCCTACATTTTTACCTTTTCTGAGCCTTTCCTTCAAAATTTTCGTCTGAGGCACTTTCTCTAAGCAAGTTGAATTCCTTCAAACATTTTTTCTGAGAGAATTAGGTCTTCAAGATAATTTTTGTAGAAATTTTATTTGAAACAATTCCCCCAATGGAATCCCTTTAGTACTTTTGTAAAGGCCCTTTCCCATTAAAATATACCCTATGAAGTAGACCCTTCATGGATTTTCACCATGAAGTAGACCCTTCAGCCCTTTTGAACATGCCTATTGGGTATTTTATCTTAACCTTTCTTTCCCAAACCATTTATTTTATACTTTGTGTTTTAGACATTTTATTTAATGCAAAAGTTCCAAAATAATTTTGCTGAAGGGCACATGCCTTCCAAACTCTGTAAACTGACCCTTCAAACATTTTGAAAGTGACCTTTCAACATTTTGAAAGTGACATTTTACCATTTTTTAAGTGGATTCTTACCCTTTGGAACTTTTTACTAGTCCCTTTCCCTTCCTAGAATTTCCCTTAAGGACTTTTGTCCTAGGCCTTTTTGTTCTTCAGCTAATTCCTTTGGGAATTTTATCTTAGGCCTTTTTCCCTTCGACCAATTCCTTTGAGAATTTTGTCCCAGCCCTTTTTTCCCTTTAGCCAATTCCTTTAAATAATTTGTCTAATTAAAATGACCCTTTAGGATAATTGTTATATACATTTTGTCTAAAAAAATTCCCTTGAAATAATTCCCTTGCACAAAAAGCTGTAACAATTCTCCCGCAACAAAAGTCCCAAAATAAATACTAGACTGCGAAGTGGAAACTTTGCTTAGAGGGAATTTTCATTATGTTTTGATCTTGATATTAATAGTTTATCCTAGGCCCAAATAATATTTTATTAATACTAATACCTTAGGCTAAAAACATTCATGTAGGGTTTTTTATATATGTTTCCCAAAGTATTGTTCTAAGTCTTATTTTCATATATGTTTGTAGGAGTATGGAATCCTAAGGAAATAACACGTGTTAAGTTGATGAGATTAAATTTTATAGTCATGAGGATGTATTTTGATGGTCGCATGAAAGTCAAATTTAACATCGACAACATGTTATACTTATGAGACTAAATTTGACATTCATGCGAACATCATTTGATGCCTATGAGGACATTATTTGATGGTCATGTCAACATCAAATTTAATCTCATGAAGTATCTATTTGGATTCAAATCAAGATCTTACAACACACATCCACTCAATCCCATTTGATCAAACAACATGAGAGTGAATTAAAATGTCAAAGCTCCATGAGAGTGATAAGTATCACCATCATGGGAGCCTAATGTATAGATATAATGACCCATAGGAAGAAGTAGGAAACCTAGTCCATAGAAATTATAAGCCTCGAATAGATTCCAAGTGGCATACATATGAAGTGAAGTAAAATAGGACATGATAGGCATCAAGTTCATAAAATTTAATAAGTCAAAAAAATAAAATACAATAAACTATGTCAAACTAATACAAGAAAATTAATGGTGCAAGACCAAGATGAATTTTTCAA
The DNA here is from genome assembly GCA_037957365.1 of Torreya grandis. Taxonomy (NCBI): domain Eukaryota; kingdom Viridiplantae; phylum Streptophyta; class Pinopsida; order Cupressales; family Taxaceae; genus Torreya; species Torreya grandis. The sequence goes on along the minus strand of JARHVA010000631.1, from coordinate 4,873,516 downwards.
AGTTCTTAGAACTAGTGAAGAGCTATCAAGTGGCATGCTTGAATTCCATCATGCAAAGGATCAATAGTGTGAGTCCTAGGTAGACTTTTCAAAGATCCTAGACTCAATCAGGGTTTGACATGTGTCATATTTTAAAATCTAGTAGGTCATTATGGGTAGAATATGTAGATATTTAGACTATGATATATTTATTAAAAAACAATAGGAATCATAGTTAAGACCAAGAGTATGAACATGCATGTCTCAATCTGAACACCAAATATAAAAGTGAAGATCCAAATTCTATAAAAGGTATGGGTGAGCATGTAACACAATTCAAATTAGTCTTAGCTAATAATAGTGTTCTTGATTCTAAAAAATAGGGAATTATAAAGAAATGCATGTGTGAGTTTTATTTAAAAGTGGCTAATTGGAAAGATGAATATGTTGTTCTCACAACCTATAAAAGGAGTCATGTGTAGTTTTGGTAAATGGTGCATCTATTTTTAAAGTTTTCATATAGTTTGAGTTATGATTATAAAATTACCTCAGTCTTTTTACATATGTATATATTGCATAGATTTGGAAAAGACTATTTTAAATAGATAACTACAAGTATACTCTTACACAGTTTTAGAACATAGTTAGAACTACATGTTCTAACTATCACATGTAATGATCTTGCATGAACTTGGAGGATGAGATGACACATTCCTCAAGTCTATATAATCATTTGTAATCCAACTTGGATTTTTGTTAGATAATTTTTGAATATAGGAGAAACATCAATTTTGATCATTATAAAATGTGTTTGCATATTATATTTCCAATTATTATGTAATTAGTTGTTACTTTATTTGGTTGTATGTTTCAATAATATTTCGTATGTAAAAGTTGAAAATATATTCTTGATTTTTTTGATTGATATACTAATCCCTAGGTGTGTAAAAAATATTAAAATATTGGTAAATATATTGGTTAAGATAGTTAAGCTCAAATTGATTCATAATTCTAATTGTGTACGAGTGCTTTGTTTGATGTATTTTTTTATGTGTGTCCAATAGTTGCCTTATATACTTCACTAGTTCAAGCCATAATCTCTTAATTAAGGGTGTGCAATAGATTCCCTAAAAAGAGAAACCTTTGTCTAAGTTTTATGAATTTCTTGAATCTTTATCTCCTTAGACTTCTTAGTTGTGTTTGACTATGTGTGTGTAAATTCTACTAGTAACAGGCATAGGTTCTAAGAGCACTTGTCCTTTTAGAAACTAGCTAGGGAATTAGTCCCTAAAAACCACATAAGATTTTTTTACCTTACCCTTCACTCATTTTTTGAGTTTTTATGATATCTACCCACCTTAGATTATCAACTAGCCACCTAGATAACTCACATAAAGATTCACTAGCCCTATTATAACTATACCTCCATCTAAAAACTTATCAATAACCTGCATGCCCTACCTACTATTCTATCAGCAAGTTGAAATGAATCACATACCTATAACTCATGCCTTAGAGTGGATTTTACCTCTATCAAGATATTAAAATGTTAGAGGCTACCTTGTTATGGAAATGGTGTGCATAAACATTATACCAATAGTTTCACTGGCATTAGGAGGGCCAATACCTATGATAGTAGTAGTCATCCTTACATAGAGTTACACTAGATTCACCTAAGAGAGTGACTAGATCTAATTCCTCGGTTGGTTTATTACTCTCACCCTTAACAATCCCACTTTAGTATGGAACCCCTTACTTTTAAGGAACCCTTTACCTATTAATCAACCAATGGCTTAGCAACAACCTTGGTTAGTTGGATCTATTATCACCATCCTAGGAGACATGCATGATTTTCCTTGGAATCTCAAAAAATGCCTACCATCCTTTTCTCTTTCAAGAGCAAGGACAATAGAGGAACATATCAAATCATTTAAATATATTTTAAGGTTAATGAATGTTGTAGATGAGGATGTTGTATTTTGATTATTCACTTTTACTTTGACGGATGTTGGTTGTTATTGGTATTTAAATCTAACTAAAAATTCCATCACTTCTTGGGATGAATGTCAAAAAACTTTTCTTGTGTAGTTTGGATAGGTTACCAATCCTGGTTTGGTATACCAACACTTCACTAGCATGAAGAGGGAACCTAATGAACCCATCCATGTTTTAAATATAAGATGGTAGAAGATGTATAACTGGTTGACCCCAATATGTAAACTAGAGGTGACATTAGCATTGACAATATACAAGAACACCTTAGACCCTATCACTACCATGTTTTTGAGAAGAGAAATTATAGTTGATACTTTGGCATTAGCATTCAAAGAGGATATCACCATAGATAGGTAGCTCAATCATCAGATTCCTAGACTGCCTAATATTAACAATGGTTTTACAACACTAAATCCAGTCCCACATGCAAGGTAGAATGTCTTAGCATTCAATCAGAACCTATTATATATGTTTCCTCCATTGGAATAGATAACACAAATGAATTTTATCTACTTGAACAATCATGAAATAGGTAATGGTTATTAGCAAAACTGATAATCAGATGCACTCCCTACCACTATTTTTCAAGGTACGTATTTCACCAAGGTAAAACTAGATTCTATTCAAAAGATGGTTCAAAAGCTGAGCAATGATTTCTTGAATATACAAAGGAAGATGGGAAATGAAAATGGCCCAACTTAATTAGAATACTAGATTCTATAGATATAATAGATTGTTCAATAGACTTGAATAGCCTATCAAGCTTCTAGAGATCAACATAGTAGAGATGAATCTTCCCAATTGGTATAAAATTCATAATACTTTCGAGCATGGTGAGCTCAACTACATTAAATTTTATGTATCATTTAAAATATTTCAAAGAGAATTGGTTAGACAATATTAGATGCATAATCCACTTGAGCATCACCTAATCTTGGTTCTTCCAGTATTTCCATGTTCTTTAAAACTCATGATTTTCTTTTTTTAGGTTTAAGATGATAATGAACTAGAAGATAACATGGATAAAGTTCACAATTTCTATAAGTTATAGAGAGGTGCATACAATCTATAGAATAATTTTCCACTCACAACATCAACTCCTCCAAATACCATGGTCATTCCTCCTAATCCTAAAGTGGACAATAATTCACCCCTCTAAATGGTAATGATTAGTAGTAGAGTAAGGAAGACCTAAGCAAAGGAGGATAAAACATTGTTGAGGATATGAAGAAGATCAAAATGAATATAACTCTCCATAAGTTAGCATATATCATTGAACAGAAGGAGTTGTTCTACAAGTCCATTATTAGAAATATGCCTATATATAAAGTGAAATCATCTATAGACAAATCAAAATCATGTAACACCAATGTCATCTATAAGAGTAAGACAAAAGTTTCAACCTTCCTTTTGAATATCCAAGCATTCAATAAGAAATTTCATAATTATTTAGTTGATTCTAGAGCATCTAAACCTATCATGCCTACATCCATATATCAAAATCTTGATTTGACTCAAAGCCCCTCAAAGAGGATAATTTTATAACTAGACAAGATAGTGCTCCTAGTAGTTGGAGAATTGAACAATGTATGTATGAAATTAGAATCTAAACTAAGATTCTAAATGACCCTTGATATTCTAATGGTGGACATACTTGAAGCTTATAGTTTGATGCTAAGAAGGGATTGGTCCAAAACACTTTAAAAGTATATTTATATAGACTTTTCTCATATATGGTGGCCATGGAGAGGATTTGTAAATCAAATCAAAATTTATAGAGAGCTAAGAATGAAGTATCCCATTATGGAGTACAATGTCAAAAATGAAAAGGTAAAGTATGAGTCACTCAACCTTGGTAGTTATAATTTTACTACTCAAAATAAAGTATAGAGGCTAGAACATGAGGGTTCCAATGAACTATGGACTTTACACTTTGATGGTGCTAGGTCTAAGCAAGGATCAAGCATGGGAATCAAGTTAATAAATTCATAAGGTAATAAATTCCTAGAAACATATAGGTTATTATTTCCATGTACTAACAATAGAGATGAGTATGAGGCTCTAATTCTAGGACTATAGTTTGCAGTAAAGAATAATGTCAAGCAAATATTAGTATTTGGTGACTCAGATTTGGTGGTCAATCAAGTTAGAAATAGGTAACAATTCAAATTGTCTTATTTAAAGAGATACAATTATAGAGTATGGGACCTAATTGAAGGCTTTGAATATTTCAACATAGTATCACTTCTTAGAGAGAAAAATTAGACTATTGATTTGTTAGCTACTACTACTTCTAATCTGGAGCTACTATAGGAATTAAGGTAAATAAGTTATCCATTGAATTGGTACCTTTCCCCTCTATTCTAGACAATGTAGAAAATTTCTAGGTATTTGATGATGACCAGTAGATCATTTATTTTCAAACTAATTCAAGGGAATTTAAATCCCAAATCATCAATGAAAAGGACATTAATCACCTCTGTCAAGAGGAATCAGATAAAGATGGCATTTTTTAGTTCAAAGAGAATTGGATTCTAATTGGTTTGGTCTCCTTGGAGAGACCATTTGAAATATGTACTTAGGCATAATAGTTAAGACAACCAAAATTCAACAAATCTAAATTTAAAAATGAAAATCTAGGTGATAAGCATAGCCTACATTGTGTTAATATTGGTCTCAGTTATGCCCCAAAAGAGAGGCAATGGGCAAAAGATTTAATTTCTTGATATAGGGATGTCATTGCTTAGATATATGAAGATTTGAAATTTTATGACCCTCAAGTCATGACTCACATGATTCCATTAAAGTCAGATAATAAACCATTCAAATAGAGGCAAAGACCAGTCAATCTTATTCTATATCCTCTCATTCAAAGAGAAGTGGAGAAGATTTTAAATGCAAAAATCATCTTCCCAACTTGAAATTATACTTGGGTGGCCAATTTGGTCGTAATAAGAAATAAGAGTGGTGAGATTAGATTATGTGTGGAATTCAAAAATTGGAACAAGGCTTCTGAAATGGATAATTCTACCTTCTTTAGATGAGGCGATACAAATAATAAGTGGTTCTGAAATGATGTCCTTCCTAGATAGATTTTTAGGCTATAATTAAGTATTAGTGAAATCTAAGGATAGAATGAAGCTGAAATTCACCACTAAATGGGTAACTTATTCATCTAAGAGGATGCCTTTCATCATAATAAATGTAGGACCAACCTTTTAATGCATTATGGATCATGCTTTCAAAAGACTAACTAGAAAATGCATAATCATCTATATGGATGATCTTATAGTATTTTCAAAGAATTAAAAGGACCACATAATTATATGTAGTCCATTTTAAAACTATGTAAAAGGTTTGATATTTAATTAAACCCAAAGAAGATCATATTCAAAGTGCTTTAAGGTAAGCTTTTGGGACACATCATCACCAAAGATGGGATCACCATTGATCTAGATAGAATTCAAGTGATTTAATAAGGATCTCAAATCATTATTTAGAAATATTAACTCCATAAGGAAGTTTATCTCAATATTTATATATGTTTTTAGACCCCTAAACACCATGCTCAAGCATGATGCCAAAATTTAATGGATAGCTAAAACCCAAAAGTCCTTTTAGGACATTGAAGACACAACATAAACTAAAAATGTATGACCAAAATAAAAATAAATTATATATATAGAGATGTAAAACTCATTCAAATGGTATCTCCTAAGAGCTTAATATTCATTTATAACATATTAGGCACTTATTGTAGACACCTAAAACTAGCCATCGATAACCTCCAATCAGGTTTTTGACCAATTTCCACCTAAAATGCACAATTTGGCCAAAAAACACTAAAACACGATAAATGATGTGAAAATAACATATTAAAGTGCCATTTTTTTCCAAGGAATCACTAAATGGGGTAATGTAATTTATGGGCTAGCTAACTTTGATCAAATCATTCTAAGTCAAAAATGCTAATTTTGCACCTAGGTGCTCTGGATTTCTCTTTCCTATCAAATCTATAACACAAGACATGTGTCTTAGCTATTTATGTTTGGTAACATCCTAAATGGGAATATATTTCCAATTAATCTGATAGTGACTTCCATTTCTAATCTAATCAAAATTTGGACCAATAACAAGGCATTCTGGTCAATTTGAGTAATTTGTGCACAAAGTGCTTAATCACGTTTAAGAGCTAATTAACTTAAATCAAGGCATAATTAATAATTACATAGAAACTTGTTGAAAACTTATTTTTGGAAATGAATATTAAATATCTATATCATCAGGTGACCTCATTTCTTGGGAAGGCATCCCTAGGCCATAAATGCCACGAATATTAGGATTCATGCCCTCCATGCCTCATTAATGCCTTCTATGATGCCCTCAATGCCTCTTAATTGCCATTTCTTCCAATTAAATGATGATGATAATTATAAAATTAATTCCAAAAATTGAATTAATCCTGAACCACACATCTCAATCTCAGGATGGATGGTTCAGGTTGATTATAAACATTCTAAAAAATCTATAAATAGAGAGGCCATGAACATCATTTCTAAGCTATTTTGGTGCAAAGTTATAATGCAAAAATATCCTCAATAAGCCTTTGAAATCAATGTTACCATGAAAAATTTATTTCAATCCAAGCCAAGCCAATCCATAAGCCAAAGGTGCTAAGGAGAGATGAAGGTAGCCAAGCTTCCATTGCCAAGGACTTCATGAGCACAAACTAAACAAGCCATTACAACAAGCATTTTGGAGCATCAAAAGAAGGTAAAAGAGGGTTTATTTTAAATTTTAGTTGTGTGTTTTATCCATGTTTGTTAACCAAGCTCTCCCTAGTGTTTAGGCCTAGAGATGTTATGCTATTTGGTGTGTTTCTTTCATTTTATAACTAACCCCATACTAACCATCCTCTCTTGAGTCAAATTCCTAGATCACATATGGCATACATGGTGGGACAAGATGCATCCTAAAAATGAAGAATATCATTTTACATCTTTAAAATCTTCAATTGGATCACTAAAACTCTTGAAAATTGATTTTCTATCTTTATTTTTCCCTTTTTGTTTACCAAAAGTTTAAACAGTAACCAACATTAGATAGTAATGCCAACATTGGTTGGATATCTTAACTGATTTCAGTTAGTAAAACCAACATTAGTTGGATATCTATTTTAAGTAACATTGGTATAAATGATGTCAGTTAGATAACTATCACCGATTAGAAAATGTAACCATCATTAGTTATGTAACCGACGTCGATCACTATGTTTTTCTTATAATACAAACCTAAGATCTCTTTTTTTAAAGTTCATTATTTCAAACCCTAAAGAGATTCATGGCTAAAGGACATGATTATATTTTTTTTGTAGGACCAAGCTTGACATTTTCTAAAAACATGTTTATATCACCTTTTGCATGCTTGAAAATCAATTAGGAACCTTGTTTTGGTGTTTTAAAAAACAAATTTAGATGTTTATGGTGAATGTTTTCAAAGTTTAAAACTAATACCAAGGGGTCAAATAAACACTACCTCATCTTTCATTTGGGCTTAAAAATGATCTCACCTTTTCAAAGCTTTTTGTGTTTACTTAGTTTTTTAGATTAAATTATTGTTTGGCAAAAAGAGGGATGTTGCGTGTATGCTCTTCCATTTGTCCCCTTTAAGGAACCCTTGGAATGAAAAGTGCCATTCCTATTGCAAGTAGCCTAGTCAAAGGATTAGAAATAAAATCATCTAAAGCACTCCCTAAAAACTTGTCAAAGTTTGGTTGACCTTGAAAATAACCCTAAATTCTTTCTACTTTCATGTTTTCTTTATTTCTATGCATCTTAGCTTACGAGGGGGATGTTATTACCTCTCACGATTTCTTTACAAATTTTTTGATGTGATGTTTCATCACTAAGCATTGACTTCACTTAATCCTTTGGATTTGCACATGGGATGTATCTGCATTTGGACATCATACTACACTAAGTGAATAGTAGGATGTAGTGGTTGTAAAAAGGACTAGACCTTTTTACAATGAGCCAATGCCACGGTCACCCATTTTTTGTACTTTTTTTTACATTGTTTGACATGAAATTCATTATGCAATCGATTCCCCTAGATATTTTTGAAGCTTGATAGTTTAGTCAACCCCACATTTACATACCCTTGCTAGGATTTGGATGATTATAGTTAGTATATTATGGTCATTTTTTCTTGGTATGTTTTAAGACTAAAACTTGTTTATTTATTCATAAACCATGTCAAAATAATGTATTTAAGTAAAAGAGGGTGGTGTTATGCTACCCAAGACATGTTAACCATTTCACCTTTGAGTCTTTTAAAGAATAACATAGATCACATCATTCGAGCATGCTTACGACGTTAGGCTACTCAATTTGTTTCAAGACTTATTTCACCTTGTATAAAAAACCATTTGTTTCAAACCATGCCATGTATACCATTTGGAACTTTGTCTTATGCCATCATGTTTTCCAATCTTTTCTAGATTGTTTTGTCAAATCTTAGTTTTCAACGTTGAGTTTTTAATTAACCTTGTCAAGTTTGGATTCCAACATTGATTGATTTATATTTAAGCCTCAATTCGTGGTGCTGATACATAGATCTTTCTCTTTTGGGTTGCATAACTTTGGTTAATAGAATACCCAAATTTGAAAAATATTTATGGTTTGTTTTTTAATGCCTATCCTCATCATTTTTTGTGATTTTATTTGGGAAAACATAGTCATTATTCAAAGGGCCTTTTGCCTCATGCCTTATGCCAATTGATCATGTTTATGTTTAAATTATGTGTGTTGGGTCTATGTCAAAGTTATTTCCAAACTTGTTAGATCAAATCAAATGACATCAAACCTATTTTTTTGAGCCTATATTTTGAATCTATGTTTAGACAAATGACCTAGCAACTCAACTTTTCCCTCTCCTATTTTAGACCTTGTTTGGAACACTTTGACCTAGACCTTTGACATGTCAGTTTTTATTTAGACACTTGACCTTTTATGCATATGACATTATACATTTGATTTTAGGCTATTTTATGATAATTCTTAGCACAAATCATTATAGATACATAGTTCCACTTTCAAACCACATTGGAGATACATCTCCACTTTTTGACCAAGTTAGACTAAGCTTGAACCATTTATCCTTTGGACATAGTTTTTCAAACTTTGTATAACTCTAAACCTTTTTATTTTGGAGCTTTCATCATTTACATAGATATGTCTCACTAAACTTATGGTGGAGTCACTTACAATATAAATTATGATATAATGGCTACATAAAATGACTTTTATGGCTTTATTCAAGACCCCAATGATGCTAATATGGTTTGTGAGATAGATTTCTATCCACCTCATATTAATCATTCATGGGAACAAAGCCATGAAACAACTTACGATCCAACTCAAGACCTTGATTGGTATAAAGAGGTTGTGAAGAGGACTTTGAAGACCCAACTATAGATAATGTTGTTTGGGATATGAATCCATACCCTCTTTTTAATAATCAGTACATGGAACATAGTCAAGAATTAGCTTATGATCTAACTCACAGCTATGATGATATGGTTTATGAGGAAGACTTAGATGCTTTAGATTATGTGAGTAATAAAGATCCACCACATCATAAAATTTATATTCTATGACTATAATGTCATGCTATTTCTATACCAAAATCTCATCCTTTAGTTTTTGTGAGCAATCAGGTTCCATAATGCCCCTTATCATTCTAGGACCTCATCCTTTGGTTTTTAAGAGTAATCACACTCCACAATGCCCCTTCATCATTATAGGACCTAGTACTTTGGCTTGTGTGAGCAATCAAGCCCCAAAATTCCCTATCATTAACATCTTATGACTTTGTCCTTTGGCTCATGCAAGTAATCATGCTCCTCAAGGCCCTGCAATTATCTAACCACAAGCCATTCCTCATCTAGAACTAATCCCATACAAACCTCAACCAATACAATTATTTGAAGACCAATCTATGTTCAAAATTGGTATCTTCCAACTTATTGGAAACCAAGGCCAAGAAAACCAACCCATCCAAGATGTTTTTGTTAAACCAACCACTTATGATAAGTCAAACTGTGATGAATCACCTATTGATCCTATACTAGTTATCAAGGAATCTCACATTTATGAGCTAGTCTTTGTCAAGTCACTTATTAATGATTATAATTTCCTTTGGGTAAATCATTACCTTGACCATGTGCCTATTTTTCAAGAGCCTTTTATTGACAAGCTAGACTTTGAGGAGTTGTCTCTTGACCTATTTCTCATCCTAGAGGAGTCTCACTTTGACAAACCAATTTTTGTGGAGCACATTATGCCATCATAGGCAATGACTTGTACAAAACCAAATATTTAATAAGACATCATTATGATAGATTACCCATTAGATGAAGAATTAGATTTAGAGTTAGGTTTTATTCTTGAACCGACATTAGATTTACCATCAAAATCAGAATCAACATCAGTCTCAGTAGTGGATTTAGAGTTTCTTGAGTTAGAATTAGATTCAAAATAAGAATATGTTAATGATTGTTACAACATTGGTTACATATTCCATATGAATCAATTTTAATACATTTGTGATCCTTATACAATTTTTGAGGATGAGTACTTCAGCATCAACACAAGTTTTCCTAGTATCTTCTACAAGGATTATGATGCCAACACCCATTCCATTACCATTCCACATGCCATTACCATCAACCAAAATATCTATATAACTAACATTCCATCTCCCAAAAGTGTCAATTGGGATTAATATAGTCACACTTTGTTGAACTACATCCATGGAAACATAGCAAGTTGAAGAGGATCAAGGAGGCCAAGACCACATTCATATAGTAAAGAACACTTTCCTAGTAAAACCTTTTTAGAGGCATTAGGGGATAATCAAAGTTAGAACTCAACATCTTCTAGTGAAACTTTTTTAAAAGTGATAGAAGATAATCAAAGTCAAAAGTCAACATTATTTAGCGAAACCTTTTTTAAAGCACTGCGGGATAATCAAGACAAATTCATTGGTGAAAAACTCATTGAGGCACAAATATATAAGCATAAAAGTTATTCACTGCTTGATGAAGATAAAATAAAATATCAAATCAAGATATCTTCCAATCTATAACCTAATTAGATGGTACCTACTCTAAAGATCAAACAATAGAAAAATTTGGTGGCCCTATTGAGATAATAAGTCTTTAGCCCCACCACAACCAAAGTTATGTTGAATTCAACATCATTAACATTATGTGTGACTGAAAGTCTTGATGTTCATTTGTTTCCCCACCATTATACATTCCATTATCATTTTCCATTCCATTTCACAATCAAACCTACCATCCATTATTTATCCTTGTTTACCATCCATGGACACACTTTCCTTTGTAGAGGCTACAAAGATACCTTGTCTCAACATTTGAAGGAATCAAAATCAATGACCAATGAAGATCACAAAAGCATTCTCAACATCAATATATGTAGGTACTTCTTCATAGAGTAGTTATTTAGATGAGGTGTGGGATAGTAATTAACATGATTGAGTATTTTACTTGTATCATTTTGTCATTAGGATGTGCATCTCCCCATCACTAAGAATAATAGAATCAATAACCACACTCAGGCCAAAAACATGTACCATGACATTACCATTATTGCATATCCATTTTCCATTGTCAAAGATCCCAACCATTTACCCTATCACTTGGGGGCAAACCCTCTTACCATTTTATCCAATCTATCCAACGACCTATTATCCTAAATTAATTCCATTCCATCCTATAATTCCATTCTTATCTAGACCAAAGCTTGTTTTTAGTTATTTTATCCAATCCTATTTTGATCTTGGTTACTTTGGTTCTTCCTATACTTTTTGTGAGGGGATTCTTATCAAGTTTCAACAATCAATCCAATCTATGTTTACAATGATAGTCTATGAAAGTAGTGTGATAGTTGATCTATCAAGATACCTTTCATCCTATCAAGTTTGTTTATGTGAGCCTGATTATAACCGTCTATGGGCAAATCAATGTCTCACTAGTCTTGCTACTAATTATAACTACCTATGGGAAAATTAGTATGATTAACCTATGCTATTGTATCCTATTTATAATCACCTATGGGAAAACTAGGGGAAACACTTATTTACCATGCATTGCCACATCACTTTGCCATCTTTTTTTCATTTGACTGTCCATTTATTGTATGTGAGAACTTATTAGAACCTAGTTGGTTTTTCCTCACCTTTTGTGTGGATGGAATTACTATGACTTGAGGTCATTTCAAGACTATGTGGGTCATTCTCTATTCATGTTAAGGTAACCTTAGTCCTCCTTTCCATACTCTCTCACCATTTTGTGAGCAGGTCTCTTGTCATTCTCTAATTAGTTAAGATACCTCAAAATGCCAAAAACATTCATAACATTTCAAAAATCCAAAAAACATTTGTCCTATCTAAGCCTAGTCAGTTATCCTTGATCCACCTTACTGGGGCATGGTCATTATTAGGATGTTTTATTTTTATTTTTTTCTCAGGATTTCCATTTGGTTTATTTATTTTAGGTTATTTATTTATTTGTTTGTTTTTGTTTATCTGCTTATTTGTTTGCTTGCCTGTTTATTTACTTTCAACACTGTTGCTTTGACTCAGTCTATATGAATTTGTGGCTGATTCCTCAGGCACATTTTTCTTGAGTCCATACATATTCACATGTCAAAATTTTCATCATGGTTTTTAGCTTTGGTGCATTATTTTTGAGTGTTTATTGGATCAAGAGTCAGTCCTTATGCATATTTTTGGATAGTCTTCATGTTGTTCTATCATAAAGCCTACCATTACATGCTATAGAAAAAAATATCTTCAAGAAGGTCTATAATCAATGGAGATAAAAAAAATCTCCTTGGCACCTTGGAAAATCCATCCATACCAGCCTTGATCAAATCATCTCATTAATCATTCTCATTATATCATTGTTAATCAAGACGAGCATCTCCTCATTAGCAGGTACAACTAAATCATTCACATTAATCAATATTATTTTTATATCCATCTCTTTCATCACTTTGCACCCACTCATATTTAATTTGTATTATAGGTTGTATCTTTGAGTTATGCTTGCTAATCCACCCTAACTAGGGCATAATCATCTAGCCAATCTAGGTTCTCTTAATGATTATAACCACCTATGGGAAAATCATTATTTTGACTTTTATTCCTGATTATAAGCACCTTTGGGTAAATAAGTATTCCTTTTTACATCAATTCATGCAAGTATTTTCTCATTTGGATTAATATCAACCATGGTTTAATTACACCTTTCTTCTTTTTTCTTTTCAAAGGACTGTCCATCAACAAATGTGATGGCCACTCCCTTGAGGGGGCATCATCATAGGCTTCCTAAAACCATTTGGATATTTATTCTTTAAGCATAATATTATCTTTGGAATACATCCCATCTCTAATTATTTGAGAATAAATTGCTTTTCCTATACTTTGTAACATCTTCCCAAATAGGGGTAAACTATACACACCTAAAACTAGCCATCGATAACCTCCAATTAGGCTTTTGACCAATTTCCACCTAAAATGCACAATTTGGACTAAAAACACTAAAACATGCTAAATGATGTGAAACTAACATATTTATGTTCCAATTTTGGCTAGGCTATCATGAAATGGGGTAATTCAATTTATGGGCCAGCTAACTTTGATCAAATCATTCTGAGTCAATACCAATTTTGCACCTAGGTGCTCTGGATTGATCTTTCCTATCAAATCACTTACACGAGACACATGCCTTAATTATTTTTGTTTTGGTAACATCTTAAATGGGAATATGGTTCTAATGCATCTAATAGTGACTTTCAATTCCAATCTAATCAAATTTTAGACCAATAACAAGGTATTCTAATCAATTTGAGTAATTTGTGCACAAAGTGCATAATCATGCTTAAGAGCTAATTAACCCAAATCAAGGCATAGTTAATAATTACATGGAAACTTGTTAAAAACTTATTTTTGGGAATGAATATTGAATATCTGCATCACCAAGTGATCTCATTTCTTGGGAAGACATCCCTAGGCCATAAATGCCACAAATATCAAGATTGATGCCCTATATGCCTCATCAATGCCTTCCATGATGCCCTCCATGCCTCTTAATTGACCCTTATTAAAATGTAATGATGAGGATAATTATAAAATTAATTCAAAAAATTAAATTAATCCTCAACCACACATCTCAATCTTAGAATGGATGGTTCAGGTTGATTCTAGACATTCTAAAAAATCTATAAATAGAGAGGCCATGAACATCATTTCTAAGCTATTTTGGTGAAAATTTATAATGAACAAATATCCTCAATAATCCATTTCAATTAGTGTTACCATGTTAAATTGATTCCAATCTAAGCCAAGCCAAGCCACAAGCCAAAGGTTCTAAGGAGAGATGGAGGTAGCCAAGCTTCCATTCCCAAGGACTTCATGAGCACAAGTCAAGAAAGCCACTACAACAAGCATTTTAGAGCATCCAAGGAAGGTAAAAGAGGGTTTATTTTACATTTTATTTGTGTGTTTTACTCATGTTTATTAACTAATCTCTCCCTAGTGTTTAGGCCTAGAGATGTTATGCTACTTAGTGTGTTTCTTTCAATTTGTTTTTATTTTGGAATGAACTCCATCCTAACCATCCTCTATTGAGTCAAATTCTTAGATCACACTTACTAAGAATATCATAAAAGTATAACACCATACTTAGGGTTTTGACTTAGTGATCTAGATGTACTTTTATAAAATAGCCACTACTAAGCTATCTTTTTCACTGATAAGCATGTTGAGGGTATCTCCTTGGATATACCTTCAACATCTTATTGAATATATGACAAGGCCCATGAAGGAATATCCTAGTCAAAGGACAAACCAAAGGAAAGTGGAGGACATTTTAAATAAATGTATTAAATGTGTCAAGGATTATAAGTAAATAAAAATACCAACCAATATAAACTAGTAGGGAAAGGAATCTTCAAACATTTATTTCAAAGGAGAAAGAAGAGTGGGAGTATGTTTCAAGTATTCAACTTAAGGGTTCAGAGGTGAGGCGTTAAAATATTAAAAAAATGTAGTTGATATCCTATTTAAGGCTTCATCATTATTTAAAATATATAAACTATATCCCATGTGTGGGATGAGGCATCAACACTCCTCATGACTAATGATATGATGTATATATCCCAAAGTATGATGCATATCAATCAACACCAAATTCCCACATTGTGAACCATGGGAAGATCTAGGCTATTTCATTCAATAAATGCCTGACATTCAACAATAAGAGGTAAAAGGATAAATATATTAAAAAAATTATAACTTGGATAAGTTTACATAAATTTTCCCAACCACCACCAAGACCCAGGAACATAAACACCAAAAAAATTTAAAACCTCACAACTATTCATGTATCACAATTTTAGATAATTTGGTATGATCCTTAAGCTTGTATTAATTGACTTTCCCAAAAGGATGTTTAATCTAAGCCATGACCACTACCACTACATAGGAACTATTGAAGTACCTTCAATTCAAACTAGTAAAGGCCCCATGTATGGAATGGTCTCAATGAACCACTGAGTTAGCTTTAATGTACCTAAAGAAGGTGAAGTAAACATTGGTGAAGTTCCTTCACCCCTTATTTATAGGAGTGGGAGGGAAATATTCCTTTTAGGAGAGGCTTTCAATGGACTAAAACTCTTATACCTAGCTCATAGTTGATTCTTGTGTCAAAATGACCATTAATAGGTACCTTCAAGGTATCTCTTAGGAGATACCTTTCAAACATGCACAAGAGTGAATTTATACTTCAAGGTATCTCTAAGGAGATACCTTCATGTTACCTATGAAGGTATTACAAGGGTATTTAAAGGCCCTTGAAATAATATCCTAGGAGATACCTTTAACAACATTGTCAATGATCATACATTCAAGGGGTTGTTTAATGTATCTCCTAGTAGTTACCTTCAACATGCACATGAGTAGAATTTTCCTTCACCTTGAAGGCACTACTTGAAGGGATTTGTAATAACTTCAATGGTATATTAAGGTATATCTTATGAGATACATTCAAGTTACCCAAGAAGGTATTATAGTAGTTTCAAACATTGTTTGATAAAGTTAAAAGGCTTTGCAACACATATTTTGATACTCCCATGTCCCTAATAGTATAACACTTGGCACCCATTTATTAAAATGGGCTTGTAAAAGATACCTCAAATGTCATTATCATACATTTAAGGGGATGTTAAATTTATCTCTTGGTAAATACCTTAAACATGCATAAGAATGGAATTTTTATTCACCTTGAAGGCACTACTAGGTGATACCTTGAAGGGCTTTGTAATACATCAAGGTACCTTCAAGGTATCTCCTAGGAAATACCTTTCAAACATGCACAATAGTGGATTCAAGGTATCTCCTAACAGACATCTTCAAGTTACCCATGAAGGTATTACATGACCCTTGAAGGCATTTCCTAAGAGATGATTCGAAAGGTGTTGTCATACCTTCAAGGGGATGTTAAAGTTATCTCATAGGAGATACCTTAAAAATGTACACAAGTGGAATTTTCCTTCACCTTGAAGGCAAAACTAAGTTGGTTGAAAAGCATGAGATTTTCAAAAGGAAATTTTGAGATGAAATAGAAGTTTTAAGTGTTCCACATTATCACACTCTATAGACCTACTAGGTGACACTCCCTCAATGGAACAGAGACAAAAAATTTATTATTTCATCAACAAGGTTTAAATTAAAAAGAATTTATACCCCATATTTTGGTATTCCTATATCCATGAATGTATGACACTTGACATCCCTTCATTAAAATATGATCATGAAATATTAAATAGTTCTTTGGTTTGTGGTCTAATTCCCTAGACTTTTATTATCTCCATACCTCTGATATCTTACCACATAGTGTGATCGCATCAACTCAAAACCATGGAAGATTAAAGCACAATTAAAAGTATGAAGCTATGGATTAATGAGGAGTTGAAACCTATCATCATCTAAAAGAACCAATCTTGAGTATGCAGTAATCATCATTGATAATTGCAATGAAATCAATGACTAAACATTTAGATTTAATGAAGGTTTAACATATGGAAGGTAATTAAACCCACTAAAGTTGAATGGTATTTTTATAATTAAATGGTAATTTAAACTAAAATTTCATTATCTCCATTAATGGTGCATGAATACATTCAATGTTCAAGGATTTTTAATGATATATGCAAAATCTATGTTAAAGGGGAATATACTTAATCATTACTCTCAAGTGAACACCACATCTTTAAGATCTTATACACTTAAAATCCTTAATTATTTAGAGGTGTTTTTAAATTCAAACCTATCTTTTTTATATAACTAGACACATACATCCAGTTCAACAATGGCATCAACTTCTAAACAAGCCAATGTCCCTTATCTATATTATTTTACCATCATGACTAAGTACAATAATACAATATTTATAAAAGTGTTTTATATTTCAAATTTCACCTATATTATTCACTATAGGATGAGGTAGAATCATTAATGTCATACTTATCTCTAGATATAATTTAACCATCCCATAAGAAGTACATTGATGATTTATTGTCCATCAAGGTGCAGGGTATTTATTAGGTAGTTGTGAAACTAGAGTTAATGCCATGCATAAACCTTCTCAGGGATTTATTTTAAATGACACTTTTGATGGTGATTTCTTATATATTAAAAAAATAAGAAAGTGGTTGCATACATTTCATTTAGGGATTTTAGAGGTATCTTAGGTTACCTTCCCCTAAAAAAACCTATAATAAAAACTTAGCTAATGTCTAGCTTGAACAAAACACTATAGACGTGAAATTGAAAGAGTGAATTGTCAAGGTCCATAAATTGAATTAGAAAGGGGGTTTTACATCCAATTACATAAGTAAATTTAGGTTTTAGATTAGGATAACAATGGATCTATTGAATATATTATATGGATTTCTAAGTATTTCATATGTTCAGGTTGAGTAGGTTCCATTGTTGGACATTTTTTTGACCCCTAATCAATTGGTTACATCAAGATAAATTATCTGTACTAGATTGAATTTCAAAATGTTCTATCCAGACTAAAGGCCATCAGATGGTAGTTTTTACATGATATCATATTTTTTGGGTGTTATTATCAAAACTATTACAAAAGCTATGGTGAGTATTAGAAACCCTTAGAAGAATATGTGGCTAATAGAATTGGTGAATATCATTTGTTTATGTTTATTTTTCAATATAGGTATGAAATTGAAAAAAATATACAATGAATTTTACCTTTAGATATATCATGAAATCCATGGGAAAGTTATGCCCAAGTTGTCTGAGAATATTTTAAGGACAATCCAAAAATGGGGAGACTACTAGTTATATCCAGATGTTACTATCATTAAGATTAAAGGAATAAAGAATTTTACCTTATTACTACCACACCATGTTCTATATAAGATTTCTAAATAAGAAATAGATTTTTAGGTTTATAATAGTATTGATGAGGAACTAGGTCATAGGCATCTAGATTATTATTTTAAGACTCCCATGACTATTGTTTAAATATAGTAAGTGGCCAGATAACATTTCAACTAGTCCAACAAAATTAGGGATAATTATAATCTAAAATTGACACCATTTAGAGAATGGGATCTAAGGAAAAGGGTTAAAGGATACCTTTAACAACTTTAGGAGAATAAGAAGGTGCAAATTTCTTATTATCATGAGGAGTATGACCATGAAACAATCTTATAAAATGTGCCTGATGATTAATCATATAGAAGAATACAAGGGATAAGTTGATGTCCATGGTCTGAGATAAAAAATTATAGTATAACCTTTAGGAAAATGAGGAAGAATATGAGAGGACATGAAATCACTAGTGGCCACCATCCCAACCTCATGTTTCTTAGTAATAGGATCAACCTCTTTATCCTCTATAAGATCCTATAAACAAGAAGCCAACAAACTTTGATGTCTAAATGAAGTCTAATTATTAGCTCAAAAGGGATATTTTGAGGGCCCTTCCAAGTCCCTAGGTCCCTTTCTTAATAATAGTTCGCAACACCTAATTTTTGGTTACAAAAACTACAAGAGATAGGTTGTCATTTTCTCCAAGTGAAGAAAAGAAGAGAAATTTTGTGATGACTCCTTTTCCCCATTAAAAATTATGACCTAGGTGAGTCATCTGGATTTTTCTCAAGCTTATTTCTCTTCCATTCTAATAATTCCTAATTCTTGCACATATATTATGGCTAGCTCTTAATCACTTACATCTATTGGTGAGGATACCTTTACTCAAGGTACCTATACCATTTCACCTCAAAACACCTTTCAGCCCACCTTCACAATAATTATTACCATGCCTTCACCATCATCTCCTATGATGCCTTCCACCACTATTATTCCTTCAATTTTACCACCTTCAACTCCCCCCATCTTCACCTACTAGAGGAAGCCTAAGGATTATCCTATTACTAAGAGAAAGTCATTGGAATAAATACCATTTATTGGTTTATCTACTATTAGAGAATCTCTTGAGAGGGAAAAATTAGAGGAAGTTGAGAAATATAATGAAGGATAAAGTCAAGTAGGGTTGCTATGGAAGAAGAAACATAAATATTATCATTGGTTAATTACTCGAATGATGAATATGAAGAAGATGTTTCTGAAGAAACAAAATAAGATAATCAAGGAAATATTGAAGAGACTTACCTGGATGATGAAGAGGTAGAATTGGAGAAAGACAAAGCCTTGAGTCTAAGAGAGAAACAAGTCCTCATAGAACAACCAAGCTAAAGGATTGATGAGGTAGTCTCTTCTAATGTTTCTTCATCTATTAATGTTGAAATCTCATTTGTAATTCTTCCTTTTGTTATATCTTAAATCTTTATATTTATTCCTCCTAAGGATTCATCAAATTTCTCCTAGTTAATAAAGACCCCAGAGAAGAGTGTCCATTTTGAAGACTAGGTAACTATGTCTATTTTTGATTCTCAGAGCCCACCCATTTCAAAAATAAATTTGTCTCAAATATAATTACCCATTCTATAGGCCTCACCAATATCCTTAGCCATAATTATAGTGGAGAGAGCCCCTAATTTGGTTACGTATATAGTTTAGGTTATGCTAAAAAGAGAGTCATATCCAGGGGAAATAATTATCCACTAACCTCTCCTTTTTCCCACTCAAATTAATAATTTAATAGTTCCTCCAATAATTACACCTCCTTCTATGACTCTTCCACCTTATTCATCTCAAGTCCCAATTCTAATTAAATAAATAAGGGTTTTAATAGTTCCCTAATGGGTGAAAGAGATGCAGTAAGCCAGAGGTGAAAGACAAAATCTAGTTGTAACTATATTGCCCACACTATATACCAAGTTTGATAAGAAGAGTGGGATAATTCAGAGGGTGAAGAATATGAAGGTGGTGCACCTTTTTACATATGAGGAGATGGAGTTTGAGTAGAGATATTTTTTTACTCTTGCAAATAAACTGAAGAACCTAGAGGAGCCTAAAGAATATATTGATAATTTTAATAATTTTATTGATTCCATAGGGGTAGCTTTGAAATAAATGCACAAAAGTACTAAGGATGAATTGATAAGGTGGAAATAATTTAAAATCACCCATACCCCTTAGGAAATTATTGTTGATGTGTATAGTGAAGCCAATAAACTACAAAATATTTTCTATAGTATGTGGGAATTTAGAGAAACTACCCATCCTAACTAGGTAAACATCACCAAGCCATGGCACTAGAAGAAATAATTGGAAAAGAGGTTTAATTTATTGATTTTGTGTTTAATGAATATTTCTTTCAACCATTTGAATTTAATGTTTGGTATGGATGCAGCCTGGTGCTTGAATTATGTCATTATCAAAAGAGATATCTCTCCCTATTAGAATAATTAGATGAAGTAATTTTTGGGACTCTTTACCACATATGAGAGTGAGGCCTTTGAAATTTTAGCAAATATAGGGGTCAATTAGGTGATTACTCATACTAACAAGTTGGTTAATAGGTTTAATTTTGAGAATCTCCTTCATGCAATAGTAGATAGTTTTAAGGATATGGAAGAGACCATCTACAAATCTAATGAGGAGGTTTTACAGCTGGTCAATTTTTCTAAGAATATATTAACTAAGGTTGAAGCCTTAGTAGATAGATTTAAAAGGCTAAGGGTTAAATCACGTAGAATTCTTAAGCCTTCCTTGCTCAAATTTAATATTATAAACAAAGAATTTGAGGTATGGGGCACATTATTGGAGTAACTTAAGGAAAAAGAGAAAGATTCATCTTCAATTTTAGTTCCTCAACTAGATGGAAGTGTTTATATAAAAAATCAAGATTCTTAGTCTCATCAGTTTATAGTAATGCAAGCTCACATAGGTTTTGTGTTTATTTCATCTGTAGTTATTCTTACAACAACTTTAGTTTCTCCTTCAACTCTTCCATCTAGTGGTGTCACATTAGCACCTTGATTTGAAATGATTATATATGTGCATGTATATTTAAGGTGTAAATTTATTTACTAATATATTTATTGTACATACATATTGTATTTTATATGGATAGTCTAAGTTTAGACACTTCTATTGTGCATGCATATTTTGCATGATCTTGAGCCTTTGGATCTATTATTGGAATTATAATCTTAGGTGAAGCTTAAATATATTAGGCCTTCCTATACCAAGTTTATAAATGCATGTAACCTCCCAATCCGAAAGAGAGGAGAATTTTGGCTATTCAGACTAACAAAAAATTTGAAAGAGTTCTGCTTGAGTTTGTCTTTATGTGCAAATATTGATTTTTCACCAATTATTTGGGTTACTTGAGACATTCCATTATTATGGTAACTTAGTGATTAGATTTATTTATGATTTATCCATTATATATATAGTCATTCATTTTAAGCTATAGCTAATTTGAATATCTTTTGCATGTTAATCATAATCCTTCTTGAAGATGTGAAATAATAGTCTAACAATTAGGCAACCTTTAAATTTACATGTATGAGCAAGTTATATTCTTTATCCTTTGAATATTAACTAGATTTGATTATTAGTGTGATATAAAATTTTTCAATAAATGTTGTTTTAGATTCCCTATCCTATATAAGTTTAAGTGTTGGTTTTGAAGGGTTTTATCATGGGCTATCCATAGGCCTTCTTTTCTACCCTACTCTTCCCTCCTTTTTTGAGTTTTTTTTGAGATCCTACCCACCTTATTTAGAATAATCATCTTGCCACCAGATCCAAGTAGATCTAGGTTTATTCATAACCATTCCATTCATGGTAAACAATTTATATCTCTCACTAATATTGCACCAATAGGTTGTTATAAAATTGAATACCTTACAATTTGTGTATTTGAGTGATTTACTTCAGTGATCCTAAAATGTCAGAGGTTACCTCATATATTTTTTTATGGGTGTATGTAAAACACATGTCAAAAAAATCCATATTTATAACCTTCAATGTGTTGTTTAAGAGTAGGTGGGGAATATCTATGAAATTTTGATGCATCACCTCCTATTATTTTTAGTTTTTTTTCTCTCCTTTCTTCCAAATGAAGAGAGTAGTTTAGATGTGGTTAGTTTCATTCCATGTAGTTTAGTTCTACATATAATTATGAAACTTGATACACTAAGTTTGTAAGGGAAGCTAGAACATGTCTAGAAGTTTATCTCAAAGATCCTTAGGTCCCACACTTTGGAGTTAATCCCATTATGTTTGTGAATCAACTTTGTTATTTTAGGTACATAATTTGAGAGAAAAAATTATATCCTAGGATATAACTCAAAGGCCATTGTCACACATTCAAGGGGACATTTAAGGTATCTCCTAGGAGATACCTTAAACATGCACATGAGTGGAGTTTTCCTTCACCTTAAAGGCATTATTGGGTGATAACTTGAATGGAATTGTAATACTTTCATGGTATATCCTAGGAGATGCCTTTCAAATGTGCATAAGAGTGGATTTATCATTCAAGGCATTCCCTAAGAGATACCTTCAAGTTACCTATGAAGGCATTACAAGGACCTTGAAGGCATCTCCTAGGAAATACCTCGAAGGGAACTATTATACATTAAAGGGGATGTTGAAAGTATCTCCTAGGAGATACCTTCAACATGCACATGAGTGGAATTTTCCTTCACCTTGAAATCATTATTGGGTGATAACTTGAAAGGCCTTGTAATATCTTCAAGGTATCTCCTAGGAGATACCTTTCAAACATGCACTAGAGTGGATTTCTCCTTTAAGGTATCTCCTAGGATATAACTTAAAGTTACCCATGAAGGTATTACAAGGCCCTTGAAGTAATATCCTAGTATAAACCTCAAAGGGGGTCATCATACATTCAAGAGGATGTTGAATTTATCTCCTAAGCTATACCTTCAACATGCACATAAGTGTATTTTTACTTCACCTTGAAGTCACTACTCGATGATAAATTGAAGGGCCTTGCAATACCTTTAAGGTATATATTAAGAGATACATTTCAAACATGCACAAAAGTGGATTTTTCCTTTAAGGTATCTCCTAGGAGATACCATCAAGTTACCCAGGAGGTATTATAAGGCCCTTGAAGGCATATCATAGTAGATACCTCAAAGGGAATTTTTGTACATTCTGAGGGGATGTTGAAGGTATCTCATAGGAGATAGCTTTAACATGAACATGAGTGGAATTTTATTTCACCTTGAAAGAACTATTGGATGATAACTTGAAAGGCCTTATGATACCTTCAAGGTGTCTCCTAGGAGATAGCTTTTAAACATACACTAGAGTGGATTTCTACTTCAAGGCATCTCTTAGGAGATACCTTAAAATTACCCATGAAGGTATTATAAGGCCCTTAAATTCATCTCATATGCAATACATATAAGGTAATTATCATACATTCAAGGGGATGTTGAAGTAATCTCATAGGAAATACCTTTAGTATGCACAAAATTGGAATTTTCGTTTACCTTGAAGGCACTACTAGGTGATACCTTTAAAGGTATTGTAATAACTTCAAGGTATCTCTTAGGAGATACCTTGAGTGGCCTTGTACATTTGGAATTTGTTATTAATTGATTGGACTAATCATACTGATGATGAATTTGAGTGTTTGTGACTTGAACATGTAGGTGAACAATATAATTGATTTAGTGAAACATTGAGTGAGATCAAGGAAGCAACCTTACATAAAATCTTTGGTATTATGGTTATGAGAATTTTACAACCTTTCATTACCACCTTATTACTATGTTGATATAAATTAGGTAAGATTCCATTATTTCTTATAAATTGAAGATCAATTTTGAGATGTTTATAAATTTAGCATCAACACTATTGTATTGTGTGATAATTTATAGAGTGGTATCTATTTCTATTATGATTTTTAAATAATAATACTTCAAAATCTCACCACATTTCTTCCTTTTCTTAGAGTATCAGCATATTAATTATTGACGTCCTTCAAAAATTACACAAGACTTTAATTATAATACCATATCACTTTATTTAATGTTAAAACTAAGTTATTGATGACAAGAAATAGTAATGAGATAGAGATGAAATGAAAGGATAAATAGATACATTTAGAAGCTAAATATATTCATCTATTAGACTTTGATAAAAATGGGAACATTATCAATAAGATGTAAGGTCTGACATCAAAAGGCATTTCCTATTTGAAATGGACGAATATGACTAGTTGAGCTATATAAACTAATCCCATTACTATTTAATTCAAAAGGTATGATCATAGGACTTTGCACATGCAACCTCATTAAGATCTGAAGGTAAATGTTGATTCACTTAACATAATGTGATGATCAATTTATACAACCTAGTAAGAATGGAGAGCATGCCTTCAAATCATCTAGTTAGTTGGATTATGGACATCCCAAGAAATAAGACAATAATTTTAGACAACTCTAACCTTAAAAACATTAAATCTAAAAACATTATTGCTTTATTTTACTATATACTACTTTACTAACAACATCTTTTTATAAATAGGACATTTCATTTCATTAAAATCTTAAATCAAATGGATAAATAAATTCACAAATTATGGTTATTAAAGTAAGATTTGGTTATCAGATGGCTAAGGTAATAGATGATGCATTTAGGTGGTCAAGATTCTTATTCTAGGATAAGATAGGGATTTAAAAAATAGGGTTTTTTTCTTAGTTAGTAGTTTAGAATCATATCCTCACTCAGGATCAATTAGATAAAATCAATTTTATGGGCCCTTCCCATTATAATCTTTGCAAATATTAGGAAAAACCACCAATCACCTACTTTATTCTTTCCCCTTTGCTATTTGGTGTTAGGCATGGTTGTGGTGTAAGATTTAATGGTCTTGGTCTTATCCCTCATTATTTAATGAATTTTTCTTTTAGCCAATTAAGGATTATAAAAATTCACTTTTTAGAGTTTGGAGAGTCAGTCTAGCTATTTTGGTGTGGAAAATTTAGAAGGAGATAAATTAACATATTTTTGAAGGTAAGGAAAGATATCTTACTTCAATTTTAAAAGATCTATAATTTTCTATATTGGAGGTCATTTATTATTAGATTAAATGTATAAATGTTTATCTTTTGGTGTGGGATATGAGAATGCATGCCATATAAAGTCTTGTTGTTTAGCCACCTATTAATGGATCAATAATAAATTTAGGTAAAAGTACAATAAATGATAAAGCTTCTTGGCTCCCCCTCCTCTAGGGTGGTTTAAAATTAATTTTGATGGATCTTTGATAGGTGATTTGGGTACTTCTAGAGCAAGTTATATAATAAGGTATTATAGTGTCTTTCTCATCAGATCTATCTCTAGGAAGTTTAGGATGGCATGGATAATGAAGCTAAAGCATAAGCTCTTGCAACAGGTCTTGAGTTAGAAATGTAGTGCAAAATTTAGAAGCTTATGATTGAAGGAGATTCTCAAATCCTAATTTTTGATCTAAAAAAAGTTAGTAACCTCTTTAAAATCAAAGAATATTTGGTTAAATCCTAGGAAAGCCTGGATAGCCTTTTGTTTTTGGATTATAAGCATTGATTTAAGGAAGTTAATTCAGTTGCAGACTTATTAGAGAATTGTGTTATAGATAAAAAGGATTAAATTTGAATGGATAATCAAAATTAATTATTGAAATATTTTGATGAGATCTCATCCATAAACTTTGGTCTTTAATCTTCATCACTATTCCCCATATAGTTACCACTTATGATATTAATTGGTTTTAAAACTATCTCATTGGTTCATGGGAAGGGGAATTATAAAATCATGTCCTTACTCATTTGTATTGATTTTGAGGTTGGATTTATTTAATAAGGTGGTTCATGGTGTTATCTTGACATAGATCCAAACATGCATTTTATTCTTAACTAGTCAGGCATGTGTGTTTTCCCCATCTTGGATGGTGAATAATCAAGATAGATCATAATTTTTCTCTAGTGCTATGGGTCCTAGTGGTTTTAGGTGGTAGTTTAGTTATGGATATGGCCTTTTAATGTTTTATTTCCAATTAAATATAAATAATATCTTTTGGGCCTTAATGGAAGAGATATTATAGGCTATTCTAGGTATTTTAGGAGAAGACTATCTACTTAAGATCCCCTTTAGTAAGGTAAATTTGGTAGTGGAAACAATATTTTATAATAATGTTGTTTTTATCTTTCTTGATAAGGAATTTTTAGTTAAAATGGTTAAGTTCTTTGTGGCTCTAGACCATCATCAAGGCTTGGTAGAGGATATTGACATGGTGAACTCTGGTCCCTTTCTTAATTTTCCATTTTATAGTTAAAATAGATTTGGATTGGTGTCATTATCAATGTTTAGAGATATTAAATCAAGTTTTATTTCTCTTAAAATGTTCATGGAAGAAATTAAGAACAAGGTTTGTGATTCTTTGTCTTCAAAGGGGCATTTTATGTCTTTCCCTCTCATAGATATGACCAAGATTCCAATTCATGAGTTGGTGTTGTAGAAGGGTGTTAGGAATAGCATGGAGTTAATGGAGGTTGTTAATCTCTTAGATAATCTAGTGGTTTTAGGAAATGGTGAAATACCTACTTGGCTATTTATGTCTCCTCGATGGGTGGTGAACTTGGTAATGCAGGGAAAGCTAGATAATAATCGAGTTACAGTCTCTATTGGTGGCATAAAAATTTAGCTCTAGGGGGTGGTGGATAGGGATTTATGTGGTGAGGAATATTAAAATTCTATTTTATCCCTTTTTATAGTGGTGATAGAGGATGATAATGAAGGTACATTTTAAAACTTACGAGTTTATAGGTTTTGATATCTTGTGATTGCCTTTTTGGTTTATCTATTTTCTTCAAAAATATAGGTCATGGCCTTGTTATATTTTCCTTAGTTTTAGTTAGGATCTTGGATAAGTATTTTATATATCTCCATGTTTTCCATTTAATTTTTTATACTTTATATAGATATTCTCTAGGAAAGGGACACATTAAACCCCAATAATGATTTAAAAAAACATAAGACTCCACTCACAAGAACTGGTTGGTGTGTGGGATTAATGAAAATGTATAATTTGGGTCTAGTGAATACCTTATTGTAAATTTAATATTCTTAAATAATGATCAATGAAAAAATATGCTTCAAGGATTCAAGACTTTGATTAACCTCAATACCATGTTAGACTTCTTTATTTATCAAAATTATTAAAAATACTTTTGAGTGCTCTTAAAATATAAATCAAAGATGAAAAGGTTATATAAATATTTATACAATTTTAAATGTCTAAAAAAAGAAGGAAACACATTAAAATATATTATTTTTGACCCTCTTCATTAACACCTATAGACTAGATCATACACAGTCATCAATATTTGATCTACACTAACTAACTAACCTATACACTTATCTCTAAGGCCTCAAAAAAGGCATTTATTTTTTTAAATAACATCCTAATAATCTAAGACTCTCGACACAACAAAATTAACATATTTATAGTGATGTTCTTACATCACAAAACTAGTAAAATAACCTTGTTTTAATCTCTTTCCATACAACAAACCATACAAAAGAACCCTAGCCCATGTCCTTTCCATAACTAGTAATAAAGGTTATGGTTTTTATTATATCAAATGGGTTTATGGGTTAATTATAAATTTTTGTCCCATCTGATAAAAGATAGATTGTTAGTGTGGCATGGCATGGTATGGTCTTATCAACAGGGCACTATTGAAACCCTCTAGCATCATAACACTTATTTACTAATATTATTTGCTTACAATTATTAAAAAAATATATACTTACCCCTCACATTCACTATTTGGGTCCCTATTGGTTTTTCACACACAAGTAAATAAATGTAATAAATAGTAGTAATTTCTAAATAATCCTAATATCTTTTATTTCATTATCTTAACCATTTCACAACAATAATCTAGGTCTATCTAAATTTCAATGATTTAATAACATAAAGCAATAAAAAATTAATAAAAGAGCCATGTTAAGACACAAAAATCACACATTTCATATACACTAAAAAATATATTCAATAGATTTAATAACTAATAATAAAGATCTATAGAAACGATAGTAAAAAATGGGGCCAATACTTCTACCATTAACACCATAGTACACCTAAAAATCTGTAAAATAATTTTTTACCCCTTTACTACGAGGGAAAATAATTTCAAGAGAAAAAAATGGAAAGATCATAACTTTAAACTTAAACCTAATTTTGAAACACAAGGGAATTTTTAATTATAATATATTTAAATTTATATTATATAATATATAATATTAAAATATTATATTACATTATTTAATATATATTCCATACACCTATAGAGGTTGATATGAGTAAACCTCTTCCATAGGGATATGATGATAATGCATATTGTTATTTACAATAGGGCCATAGGCATTCCACTAATAGATGATTTTCCTTAAGATATAAGCTTCAAGACTTATATGAGTCCCAACAAATTACACTTGATGGATCTCCTACCATGGGTTTCAAATCACATCCATGGGATAATCAAAACTATAAAATGTTCAATAATCCACTACAAGACCATACAATGAAAATTATATAAGTTAAAATATAGAAATATAAGTAAAATTATCATTTTGGAGCTTTGGAACTGATGGTAATGATTTATTAATAATAGGCTCTTGCATAATAAGTGGAGTTTCATTCACATTTTTTGAAGATGTAACATTAATAGTATCTTTAGGAGAAACAAGTGGTGGTGGTATACTTGAGAATGCATCATCATTAGGAATAATAGGAATACATGGGATAGATGGTGTCTTTCCAACATATATGTCCATTTCAAAATTATATCCAATTTCTAAACCCAAAATTCCTCTTGGTCACTTCTAAATTTTTAGTGTCATTTTAACAAAATCAATTTCTCCATTTCAATCACCAAGACAAACGTTGATCAACCATGGTTGAGATCCTTATTCAAATAATACAAATTCCCCCTAATTGAAACCAAGGGAGTTATTGTTTTGATGTAGAGATTATGTAAAGAGGTTATCACTTTACATGAAGAATGCAAGCAATCATAGAATAAAGCATTACATGGTGATTCAAATCCTGATAGGTTTGTGCCCACAATTAGATGAACTTCTTTTTACATTGTCATGAGTTTGGTTGAGTTAGTTTTAATTGTCTATTTACACCCTTTTGCTTTACGTAACCCCTCTTATCAATATATGCATACATATATACATTATATGTATGTATATGTATATATGTATGTGTGTATATATAATATAAATTATTATATAAATATTGTATAATATATATCATAATATTTTTATATATTAAACATTAATTATAAAATATATATGTTAATATAGTTTATAAATCAATATTATACATTATACATTTCAGTATAATATATTTAAATTTATATTATATAATATATAATATTATTTAAAAATTATATTACATTATTTCATATATATTCTCTACACCTATAGACATTGATATGAGTAAACCTCTTCCATAGGGATATGATGAGAATGCATATTATTATTTGTAACATGGCCATAGTCATTCCACTATCAAATGTTTTGCTTTGAGATATAATCTTTAGGACTTATATGAGTCCCAAAAAATTACACTTGATGGGTTTCATACCATGGGTTTTGGATCACAACCAAGGGATAATCATAATTATAAAATGTTCAATAATCTAGTACAAGACCACACAATAAAAATTACATAAGTTTAATTATATAAATAGAAGTAAAATTAGCATTATGGAACTTTGGAATTGATGACAATGATTTAGAAATAATAGGCTCTTGCATAATAAGTGAAGTTTCATCCACAATTTTTTAAGATGTAACTTTAATATTATCTTTAGGAGAAACAATTGGTGGTCGTATAGTTGAGAATGGATCATCACTAGCCATAGTAGGCATACATGGAATAAATGGTGTCTTTGCAACATATATGTCTACTTCAAATTTATATCCAATTTATAAACCCAAAATTCCTTTCGGTTACTTCTAATTTTTTTAGTTCCATTGTAACAAAAGAAATTTATCCATTGCAATCACCAAGGCAAATATTGATCAACCATAGTTGAGCTCTTTATCCAGTGACTATAGATACCCCTTGACCAAAACCAAGGGAGCTATAATTTTGACATAGATATTGTGCTAATAGGATATCTCTTTACACAAACAAATGCAAGATATCATAGCCTAAAAAATTGCATGGTGATTTAGATCCTGATAGGTCTACACTCATTATTACTTTATATGAATTTTTTTGGATATTTTCATGGGTTTGGAGTAACTAGGTTTAATTGTTAATTTACACTCTTTCATTTTACATAACCCCTCTTACCAATACATACATATATACATGCATGCATACTTACATACATATGTATATGTATAGGTATATATGTATGTATGTATTTATGTGTGTGTGTATATATAATATTAGTTATTATATAAGTATTATATAATATATATCATAATATTTTTATATATTAAACACTAGTTATATAATATATATGTTAATATAGTTTATAAATCAAT
The DNA here is from genome assembly GCA_037957365.1 of Torreya grandis. Classification (NCBI taxonomy): domain Eukaryota; kingdom Viridiplantae; phylum Streptophyta; class Pinopsida; order Cupressales; family Taxaceae; genus Torreya; species Torreya grandis. The sequence continues at coordinate 4,842,415 of JARHVA010000631.1, read as the reverse complement.
ATTATATATTATATATTTTAGTATACTATATTTAAATTTATATTATATAATATATAATATTATTATATTATATTATATTATATTATATATTTAATATATATTCCCTACACATATTGAGGTTGATATGAGTAAACCTCTTTGATGGGGATATGATGATAATCCATATTGCGATTTGTAATTAGGCCATACACATTCCACTAACAAATGTTTTTCCTTGAGATATAAGCTTAAGGACTTATACAAGTCTTAAAAAATTACACTTGATGAGTCTAGTACCATGGGTTTTGGATCACATCTAGGGGATCATCATAATTATACAATGTTAAATAATCCACTAAAAGACCATACACAAAAATTATAGAAGTTCAAATATAGAAATAAAAGTAAAATTATGATCATGGAACTTTAGAACCAATGGTAATGATTTAGAAATTATAGGCTCTTGCATAATAAGTGGAGTTTCATCCACATTTTTTGAAGATGTAACATAAATAATATTTTTTAGGAGATATAAATGGTGGTAGTATACTTTTCAATGTATCATCACTAGGCATACATGGAATAGATGGTGTCTTTGAAACATATAAGTCCACTTACAATCTATATCCAATTTATAAACATAAACTTCCTCTTGGTCACTTCTAATTTTTTTAGAACCATTGTAAGAAAATAAATTTATCCATTTAAATCACCAAGACAAACCCTAATCATCTATATTTGATCTCTTTATATAACAAATACATATGCCCCATAATATAAACTGAGGGATTTATATTTTTGAGGTAGATATTATGCTAAGAGGATATCTCTTTACATGAATAATGAAACCCATCATAGAGTAAATCATTGAATGGTGGTTTAAATCCTGATAGTTCTACACCCATAATTACTTTAGAAAAAGTTATTTTTATATTGTCATGGGTTTGGAGTAACTAGCTTTATCTGTCAATTTACACTCTTTCACTTTACATAACCCTTCTTTCCAGTATATACATTATAATAACACACACACACACACACACACACACACACACACACGTGTGTTTTTTTTTCTTTTTTTTTTTTGTGTGTGTGTGTGTGTGTGTGTGTGTGTGTGTGTGTGTGTGTGTGTGTGTGTGTGTGTGTGTGTGTGTGTGTGTGTGTATGCACGCACAATATTATATATTATATATTTTAGCGCGCACGCACACACACACACAATTACACACACACACACACACACACACACACACACACACACACACACCTACACACACACACACACTTGCATTTGAACTAAGAAATGAGACTTCTAAAACTGACCTTAACTCTATGTCCTTCTAGCATAAGTATTTCTCATAGAGGCATATTGCTATGCCTATTTAGAGGTGGGTGAAAACAAGGTCTGATACTAGACATAATAGTCCCTCTCACACTTCAAGACATACTTAACAAACACATACACTTTATGAAACTTGTTTGAAGAGATATTAATCACACAAGATATGCAAGAGTAGAATGGAAGCAAGGGTAATATCTTCATCACTTGTAAACCACTTAACACAATAGGAAAGAGATTGTAGAGAATAAATAAATTTCAAAAAAAATTATTCAAAGTCATATTAGGTTTCAAAGGTATCATGGCTTTGCCATATCAATTGTGGATCCATTACAAAGCCAAAAAGGCTTGAATATATAGATCACAATAGAGGAGAGAAAAGAATTGAATATGAAGGGTCAAAAGACCAAGTTTCAAACTATGAGAACTAGTTATAATGTCATATAATGAAGTGGAGAATAGGCTATGAATTTATTCTTGGATAAGTGTCCATCTGAAGCATGACATATTCCTTAAATTGGCTTAGAGACTCTTCATATTCTTGATTTGAAACTACCTTAATGATGAGTCATCCATTTGACTATATAAAAGTACCATAATAAGCCTTGAAAAATGTGATCTAACATGAAAATTTGGAAATGAGGTCAGTGTAGGTCATATACACATCTCCAACTGATGGACTCAACCTTGTCACTTGTCATTCACTATATACAGTCATTCATTAGCTCTTCTAGACTTGTCTTTACACTTGTCACCTGAGTGACCTAAAATCATTCAAGAAGATACATTTTATAGGTGTTATTAAATCTATTTAAATCATATTATTCTATCAAATAGACCTCAAAATATTGGAAATCACCTCTCTCACTATCACACTATGTAGTCACATTATCTTCTCACTATCTATTTAGACGGTCTACAATGAATGGTCTAACAAAGAGGTTTTTATGCAAAAAAATGGTGATAAATGAGTGTAATGAATTATAATAAGTCTCTACATACCTCCATCAATGTCTATCACTTATCCATTCTCTTGTGTACCTATTAAACACATCAAATATTGAAAGAAACATAGTATTAAGTTTATTCGTATAGATGATAGTGTGGAAAAATTGGATGATGAGGACCTTGAGAGAGTGTTAGATAAGTAAAAATAAATTTCATGTCCATTTTACCCATCCTAGATGCATCTCCATTGATATTTTGTTCATTAGGTTCTTGATAGGGTTTTAGGAGGATTTTAAGAGGTTTTTATCTCAGTGATAATTCATAAAAAATAGATTTCTAACTCTTAAACAAATTCTACAAAAAAAATTCATATATCCCATTAAAATATCCTCAACTCCTTAGGGAACCATGTATAGTTTCCATATAGATATGAGCAGAAGAGGATGGTTCTCGAGATCTTGCCATACATTCTATGTAGGTCTAAGATAGTTTTAGGACAAATTAACCACCTATGTATTGTTCCCTAAAAGAAATGATCCTTATCAATCCTATACTACCACATAAATGTTATAAAATTATTTTGAAAGGATAATATGGTCTTATGGATGATGTTAGGAACATATAGGGTTTAAGCCTAGTTTTATACCTAATAGGGATAACTATATTTAACTATCTGTTTGACCCTTATGATGGTTTACAATAACTATAGGGCCTTTGATATATATATTCACCTTTAATATGATTTTATACAACATCACATAATTACACAAGATTAATCTCCTCATTCATTTCACTCTTCACATACCAAACTTGTAGGTTGGGTTGCCTATGGAGTGCCCTCTATCTATGACAAAATAGAGGGAGCTTCCCTTATTTTCCTAACCAAATTTAGACTATTGAGGGTTATATTGATTCATTGTTACAATATGTGTCAAGTTTCAAAACTTTATCATAACTTTATACCCCTTAAATATCAAATTTCACAAGATTAGCTTTTTAGGCATATGACTGTAGGTAGGGTTTAGTTAACTATAAGTTGGGGTTCAAAACCTAATCATTTCTCTATTTATCCTATCCCTTAAAGTCACATAAAAATTATGTCATCACTCTAATTATATTTTCAACATTTTCATCACTGTTTACCAATCAAAATGCATGTTTCATAGCCTAAACTAGTATATGATTATCTTCAATTGTAAGTAGTCACTCAAAATTCACAAAGTTCCAGTAGATGTTGATGTTTTTTTGAGTACCACATGGAAGGGTATGTTTATCCATCTAATAATGTTCATTATATCTTATAACTCTATTCTATCAACTAATATTGTCATTTTAATAGCCTAGCTAGTCTACAGTCCAAGTAAAACTGTAGGTGTTAATTTAAGAAGTTGAGAGATTCCTTTAGGTGTTTATTCCATGTGAAATCACTATGTCTCACTCTCAATCTCCATATTTAGTTCACTAAGACATATTTACACTTTAATATATTAATATTATGCCTAAAAACTACCTCTCTCATCTCTTAATCACCAACATACTAGTACCATTATTGCATTGTAAGTTATAGGTCCATTTGGCTTTTTTGGCACTGTGCTTATTGAGTGTTTCAAGTGGGAACTTGCCTCAATGAAAATATACTCTACCATCACTTTATCTTGACCTAAAAATCATCTTATAATGTCAAGATGTGGAATATAGGTCTAGGCTACAAGAGATACACCATTAGGCTTATCTATAACTCAAGACACTTCACTATGATATGGCATATTGTATAAACAAAACCTTACTCAAAGAAGTTTAGAAAAATTAGCTCATTTGAAACTTTTATCAAATTTTTTTGACTACAATTTTTGAATTGAATACAAGTTCTACACTATAAACCCTAAATAGACTTGATAATTTCCATTCATGTCTTTGAAATATACATAACCTATTTCCTGGGTTTTAAGTAGCTTTATAATTTTTTGTACATGCCTACAAGTGGCTGTAGGTGACTATGTATATTTAGACTCTAATTAGTCCTTACTAACTATATTATAACCCTATCTTAAATAACTTATATGTCCTTTAATGCAAACCTTCCATGGAGAAACTAGCTTCTATGGTTTGGGAGGAGATGTACATGTACATTATCCTTGTCTTGAAGTCACTTATAGAAGACAAACACTGCCACTTGATGAAAACACTATCGATAGACTTTAATGGTGGTCTCTTCTATGAAAATGAGGGTGATTTGATAATCCATTCACATCTGCATGTGTAAAAAAAATTGAAAACCAAATGGAATTCAGGAAGATACTCTAAAATACTATGCACATCATTTGATCCACATAGACAACTACAATCAAATGAAGAACCTAAGGTGTTGGGGATTTGCAAGTAGTTTGGAGGCACCAATAGTCTTAGTGTTTTTTCATAAATTATGGAACACCAATATGAAAACCATGAACATGGAATGAGAGCTCATAGATATTATTTTCAACCCCTACGTGCACTTAGACCAAATCTCATCCTCTTATTTATACCAACATAAAATTGATTGACTTATTTGACTTGCCCAAGAGAGTGATGAGATAGAGGGATAATTTTTCACCATTTTTTTAGTTTTATAAGCTTATTAAACATGGATATTAACTATGGTGATCTTAAGGGACTCTATTGAAGTTGCCATATGTGCTAAGACTACCATGAATCCATACAACTAACCAAAAATGACCTATTTTATGGTAAAACTCCTTTGTACATTAAACATGAAATTATTAGTTTCTAAACTACCATCTGACATATAACTAACACATGGTATGTTATATATCTTCTTGACACACTTGAATCTGGTTATAAACCATACAATTCACCAAATGACCCAAAAAGGTGGCCTAAAGAGGGTATTAAGATAAATGACACATATGACCAAAGTAAAATATTTTATGTGACTTCACTAAATATGACTAAACATATTTATGACCTTGATGACCATGTTATGACTTAGCAAGGCCCTAGAGAAGGTTTGAATATATATGAGATTGACTTAATTTGACCTAGGGTAAAATTTGGTCAATAATTACATTATTTAATATATATTCCCTACACCTATAGATGTTTATATGAGTAAACCTCTTCTAAAGGGATATAATGAGAATGTGTGTTGTGATTTAAAACAAGGCTATAGGCATTCCAATAATATATTCTTTTCCTTGAGATATAAGCTTCAGGACTTATACGAGTCCCAATAAATTACACTTGATGGGTATCTTACCATGAGTTTTAGATCACATCCAGGGGATCATCAAAATTATAAAATGTTTAATAATCTATTATAGGACCATACAATGAAAATTATATAAGTTCAAATATAAAAATATAAGAAAAATTATCATCATGGAACTTTGAAACTAATGGCAATGATTTATAAATAATAGGATCCTACATAATAAGTGGAGTTTCAAAACATTTTTTTAATATGTAACATTAATAGTATCTTTAGGAGAAACAAGTGGTGGTGGTATACTTTAGAATGCATCATAACTAGGTACAGTAGGCATACATAGAATATATGATGTCTTTGTAATGTATATGTCCACTTCAAATTTATATCCAATTTCTAAACTCAAAATTCCTCTTGGTCACTTCTAAAAATTTTAGCACCATTATAACAAAAGTAAGTTATCCATTACAATCACCAAGACAAACCCTGATTAACCATAGTTGATATCTTTATCCAATGAATATAGATTCCCCCTGATCAAAACCAACAAAGTTACAATTTTGGCATAGAGATTATTCTAAGATGTTATCTCTTTACACAAAGAATGCAAGCCATCATATACTAAATTTAGCATTGCATGGTGATTCAAATCATGATAGGTATGTGCCCTCAATTACGTTTTATGAATTTATTTTGAAATTGTCATGGATTTGGAATATCTAAGTTTAACTATCAATTTACACCCTTTCTCCTTACATAACCCCTCTTAACAATACATACATACATACATACATTGTTGTGTGTGTGTGTGTGTGTGTGTAATATTAGTTATTATATAAATATTGTATAATATGTATCATAATATTTTTATATATAGTTTATAAATCAATATTATGTTATATATTTTATCATAATATATTTAAATTTAAATTTTATAATATATAATATTATATTACATTATTTAATATTTATTCCCTACACCTATAGAGGTTGATATGAGTAAACATCTTCCATGGAGATAAGATGAGAATGCATATTTTTATTTGCAATAGGGCCATATCCATTCCACTAATAGATGTTTTTCCTTAATATATGAGCTTGAGAACTTATACAAGTCCCAATAAATTACACTTCATAGGTCTACTACTTTGAGTTTTAGATCACATCCAGGGGATCATCAAAATTAGAAAATGTTCAATAATTTGATATAAGACTATACAATGAGAATTATAAAATTTAAAATATATAAATATAAGTAAAATTATCATCATGTAACTTTAGAACTAATGGTAATGATTTAAACTAATAGGCTCTTGTATAATAAGTGGAGTTTCATCCACATTTTTTGAAGATGTAACATTAATAGTATATTTAGGAGAAATAAGTGGTGGTGGTATACTTGAGAATGCATCATTACTAGGAATAGTATGCATACATGGAATAGATGGTGTCTTTGCAACATATATGTTAACTTTAAATTTATAGCTAATTTATAAACCCAAAATTCATCTTGGTCACTTCTAATGTTTTTATCACCATTGTAATAAAAGTAATTTCTACAATGCAATCATTAAGACAAATCCTGATGAACCATAGTTGAGCTCCTTATCTAATGAATATAGATGCCCCTTGATCAAAACCAAAGGATTTATAGTTATGATGTAGAGATTGTGCTAAGAGGCTATATATTTACACAAAGAATGAAATCCATCATAGACTAAAGCATTGCATCATGATTCAAATCCCAATAGGTTTTCACCCACAATTAGTTTATATAAACTTATTTTGACATTTTCATGGGTTTGGAGTAACTAAGTTTAACTATCAATTTACACTCTTTCAATTTACATAACCCCTCTTACCAATATATACATACATGATACATACATACATATATAAAATATTAATTATTATATAAATATTTTATAATATATATCATAATATTTTTATATATTAAACATTAATTATATAATATATATGTTAATATAATTTATAAATTTATATTATATATTATATATTTTAGTATAATATATTAAAATTTATATTATATATGATTTATCCTTTTAGGGTTTTACACAAGTAATTCTTATGTTTGGTTAAACGGATGAGATGTCTAAATTAGTTAAATAAATATGCAATAATTAAGTACTAATTTGTTGTGACATTGACCTTGTTTAAATTTATATAAATACTAAAAATTATGGATGAATAAAGACTTACCTGAAAACTATCATGGATAATATAGGTTTTGAAACTTGAGATCTGGGAAATAGTTCATGTCATCAATAAGATTTTGGTATTAATCTATTCACTAGATAATAACACCTAGTTTGGATAGTATCACCATACATGTGTAGTGTCCTCAATATGGTGATAATGTCCCCTTTGTGGGATTATTCCTATTTTGATGAGCACCTACTCATGTGTCTATATTATCTATTCCTACATGAGCAAAACCTATAGCTCTATATTGTAACTGAAAAAATTGATTTTATGTGTAAACCCTAATATCATTAAAAGTATGGCATGAACAATAATTTTGAGTGTGTTATTAGGATGGAATAGACGTTCTCAACACCCCATTATGTAGATATTTACCTAAATACTAATACTCTAAGGAGGGATCAAGTATGGTGTAGTTTCCCCACCTAATGTTTGATGTATATGTAAGTGAATGCTAGAATGAGCATGGCCTTGGATGCCTTGAATTTTCTTATGCTTTGAAATGCTTGAAAATTAGACTTAATGCTATTATATATGGTAGTGTGTATAAAGTATGTAGAATAAGGATCAAATACTTTTATTTTTCATTACTTTGTCTTTGGTTTGAATAGTTCTTGCATCTATTTTCTATCCATTGAATAGAGGTCGATTAGAATTATATTTATAGGGTTATATTTCTTGTTCAGATAAGAAAATGAGTTTAGGCCAACATTAGGAGGGGTACACATTTGAAAAAATATTAGTTGGGAAGAGATTGGCCTAAGGATAGTAGTGCCTAGTTGGGGAGACTAGTGCCATGTGGCTATAGTGTTCTAAATTTTGTGCTAATTTCCTTTTGGAAGACTGTTGAGAAAGTTGGATTGGGATCTAGGATGATAATTGTAGGATTGTGTCTTGATTGGTTGTAGGTGACATTGGTCTATTTAATGAATATAAATGTAAGTCTAATTCTCAAATATAGGTATATGTCTAGCCTAGGGATATATTAACTCAAGAGACACTCTTAGCATCCAATTATCACTTTTAGGTGATTAGATTTTCCCTTGCTTTATGCTAGTAATGCAACAAAGTGAAAAGACTAGTATAAAGGAAAAATAAGAATACTTGGACTTACCTTGGAAGTGAATCCCATATAGTTGAGTTTGAATATGTGAATTTAGGTCTACATATGTGGAACATGATCCAAAGTAATGTCATCCAATGAAACATAAAAAAATAGTCCTTACTTACGAGATAATAAAAAGCAAAAGACTGTGTTGAAATGAAATATCTAAGTAAAGTTGAGTAAAGAGAGAGGAAAAGAACAAATACACCTCATTTGGTACATGAACCAATGCATGAACCTGGTGAGAACCTACATGTGTGAAAGTGCATAGTGATCATATCATTGAATAACTTGAATTGAGATGATGGATTACTCAATCCTCATATGAGTGGCTCAAGAAATTAATCCAATTTTGACTCTATTATTGCCCACCCCTACTTGATGGATCCTAATCTATATGAATAGATTGGATAAGACTATAAATGTGTATAAGCCTCTTATTTAGGTGGCTCAAGAACTCAATTAGGCCATGAATCCATCATTATCCACCCCTTCTTGGTGGATCCTAATCTCTATGAATAGATTGGATAAGATTGTAAGTGTGTATAACCCTCTTATATAGATGGTTGAAGAACTTAGTTAGGCCATGACTTCATCATTTCCCCTATGTGAAGTAGATGCATCTGTAACTATACTATGCAAAGTGTTAAAATTATATAATTGAGTAAGTATAATTATGTATCCATCTCTTCAACCACTCAAGTATATTAGGAAACTCTGGGCCACTTGGGAATGCCAATTATTATAGATGGAGTAAGGCATGAATATGGTGAGAAATTAGATTATGATATCAAGTTTATGTAGCATATATAATTTTGTGGAGTTTTCTATTCCATCTGATTAACCTATGTAAAGTTGAGTATATGGAAATTATGTGTCGCACACATTCCCCCAATCTATTATTTGAGTATACTAAATTTGAATCAACTATGTAATAGTTAAACCTATGTAGTTGATATGAATGTATTAATGATCATGACACACATGATACCACCAAATCTAAGCAACTAGTATGAATCTAAACTGAAATGAATGAATTTGAGCTAAATCTTAACATAACTACCAAACCTGTGACTATAACTATGAAAATATGTATTACACCTAGTGTACTAGTTTGAATGATATAGACAATCCTAAATTTAGGGATATTGTGTGGTAACACCTTATAGTGTACATTAGTGTCATGCGATACTAGTGTCCCCATTTTGGCACTAATGTTTTATTGGTTTGATTTATGTGTGATCTAAACTGCATGTTGAGTCTCTATTTTATTTTATGTATGCCCTGAGTTTGATGTCTAAAATTGATCCTATTTATAGAAATGTATATGTGAAAAGCAATATATGATCCTAGTATCTATGACAAACCCCTAAAAATACCCCTCTATCTAGAGTAGTTATGAAATCTATGTAATAACTACCCTCTAAATAAGTATCTTTTCAAAATGTGTTAGTCATAAAATGTGCATGATATTCTAATATAAAGTACAAACATAACATCTTAATGTAAATGTATATGAGCACAAGTGGTAAATTCATGAGGTATCTTACAATATACCATTACATAAGGGTGTCAAGGTAGATGTAACCAATGTATATATTAGACAAATATGAGTAACTACATAGGGTGATGGGGCATGATGTCCATGAAATCTCCTAAGTAGGAAGGGTAGACACATGAGAGCTATCATGGTATTAAAAATTGGTGTGTGTGTGTGTGTGTGTGTGTGTGTGTGTGTGTGTGTGTGTGTGTGTGTGTGTGTGTGTGTGTGTGTGTGTGTAACAGGTAAATACAAGTGTCATGGTGTAGAATCATATAAATGTGCATACATACAAACACATTAGGCATGAAAAAGGTAGGCCAAGGGGCTAGTACAAGGGATATGGGCACATGTCACTAAATATAAGAATAAATATATATAATGACATGTTCAAATGTCCACATATGCAAGTAATTTGGTGTAGATCCACATAGATGGACATGTTTAAATGTTTGAATATAAAAACATGAAATAGCACACACAATGGACATGGGCACATGTACAAAGCATACAAACAAATAAGTGGCTTAGAAGACAAAGAACAATGGCATATTCAAATGCCTTCAAAATGGAAGAAGAGTGAGAAACATAATCAAATATAATATAGGAACTAAAAATGAAATCATGTATAATTGTGTAGTATAAATCTATGTAGATGTTAGGATGCATATATACTAAGGCTAACTAGTAATAGCTGGTAAAAACTTTGAGAAATGAGGAAAAATGATCAATATCAAGATAAATCAATGCATAACTAAAATGTATAGTTTGAAAATATTAAACATGGTTATAAGAACTATGTAGGAGATTCCCCCAATGGGTAGATGTATCAAATGTATAAAGTTAGATCAGTGTAAATGACCCTAATGGGTACGTGATAGTTGGTTTAGATTAGTGGAGTGGAGTGGAGTCTTATCTAGAATTGACAGGCACTCAACAAGAATAAGTGAAGCATATGTGTATGACAAAATTGACTCTACTAGGATAGCTATAAATATTCAATATCTGATAAGTAGTAGAAATGTAAACAAAGCAATGCATACAATCTATAAAATTTTGGGTTTTTGAAATGTTTGAATGTTTTTTGTATTTTGACATGTTATATTATTTTTGTGTTTTATAAGTATAAGTTGTGTACAAGCAAATGAAAATAAACTATGTACAAGGAGAAAGGGAAAGAAGTAAGTATGTACAAGGGTAGGAATCATATTAACCAATGAGTCTCATGGGATACTCACTATCATTGTGGACTATGTCAAAAATAGGATTAATAATCTCTCATATAGTATGATTTCTATGATATAGTTGAATGTTGTTACAGTATGAATTTGAGTATTGTTACTCATAAGAATCATAATATTGTTCCCTATTAGAATTATAATAACCTAGTGTGATTGAGAGAATAACCTGATACTTTGGAGTTGGTCTTTCTAAATTGGTCTTTGGAAGATTGATTGTGGTTTTTTAAACTAATAATTATCTTACTCATATTGAGAATTTGATTAAGTAAACTCTCACATCTGCAAACCCTAGCTATTTTTATTTGAACAAGTAGGAACACACCTTGTAGGGAAGAGGTGGGATTAGGATGAGTATGGGGATTAGTGATAGTGTTATAATTTTCTTCATCTCATGGAGGAATGATATCATGGACCTAGTTAGAGGGAAAGTAGTTATCACCCTCATAGAGATGAGGAGGAGAAGGATATTATTTCCTTGCATAAGATATGACATTGAAGATTGAAACATAATTGTTATATTATGTGATATATCTTTTATTTATGTATGGGTTTTATTTAATAAGTTATCGACATGTTGAAATAATATTATCTTAAGTTTATTGAACATTTAAGAAAGATAACATGTGAAGTGAATTAATGCAACTTGAAATATATTGTAACTAATTTGAAACATCATGTATGCATATGTCTATGTGATTAAAGAATGATGTCTTAATTATTTTTCACATATTATAATGATAACATGCTATGGAATATGATAAAATACTACATTTGTAAGTAAGCATCATCTATACATGTATAGATATCTTTTCTTATTTCATTCGAAATTAAAGGGAATAAGCATGAAAATCAAAGTATGAAACTTTGCAACAAAAAATAATTTATTTCTTATTTTATTATGATCATGATTATATTAATAGAAGGTATACAAATATAAAATCTAAGTTTTGAAAATAATATTTGAGTATATATAAATATAAAAGGATATAAACCCTAAGTGTGTATAAGGTTAGGGTTTTTTGAATCTAGGGTTTCTTTGAACCAATTTATATTAAATGTAAAATAAACTGAAACCCTAATCTAGAATTGATTTTAATTAGCTAGGTTGTCTAAAAAAATAGAAAATCCATATTATTTAGCCCTAAATTTATTGCACAAAAATTGGATGAATATAAGTTAGGGTTTGAAGAAATATTCAAAGTAAGATGGTTTCACCAAATGATTTAACCTTTTAGGTTTTTAAAAAAGTAATTACTATGTTTGGTCAAAGGGTTGAGATGTCTAAATTAGTTAAATAAATATGCAATAATTAATTAATCATTTTTATAAAGTTTGACCTTGTTTGACTTTCTATAAATAGTGACAAATAAGGATAAATAGAGATTCTAAAAATTGATTGGCATGGATAATCTGGGTTTTGAAACTTGAGATCTAGGTAGTAGTCTATGTCATCGACAAGATTATGGTATTTATCTATTCACTAGATAATAGTGCCTAATTTGGATAGTAGAACCATCCATGTGTAGTGTCCTCAGTGTGGTGCTAATGTCCACTTTACATGACTATTCTTTTTTTTAGGGAGCATATGTACCTGTGTCTATATGTTTTGTTCTTACATGATCAAAACATGTAGCTCTATAGTATACTTGGAAAACATGATTTGATGTGCAAACCCTAATCTCCTTGAAAGTATAGCATGGGAAATTTTTTTGAGTGTGTTCCTTAGTAGGATGGACAAGTAGGCATCCTTAACATTCTAGTGTGTAGAGAGTTTCCTATATACCAATCTCCTTGACTCTTCTGAGGAGGGATCAAGTTCGATGTAGTTATCCCACCTAGTGCTTGAGGTATATGCAAGTGAATGCTAGAATAAGAGTGGCCTTAGATGTCTTAAATGTGATTGAGCTTTGAAATGATTTAAAAATAGACTTATTACTATTGTATATGGTAGTATGTATAATTTAGGGTAGAATAGGGATGAAATACCTTGATTTTTGATAACTTTGTCTTTAGTTTGAATAGATTTTGTATCTATTTTCCATCTAGTGAATAGAGGTGGATTAGATTTGTATTTATAGGGTTCTATTGCTTGTGAAAATAAGAAAATGAGTTTAGGCTAGCCTTAAGAGTGGTACATGTTTTAAAAATTATCTATTAGAAAGAGTTAGGGCCAAGGACAATAGTGCTTAGTTGGGGACACTAGCACCATGTGGTTGTAGTGTCCCAAATGTGGCACTAATGTCATTTTGGTAGACTGTTGAGAAAGTTGGATTGGGAATTGGGATGACAATTCTATGAATATGTCTTGACTTTTGGTAGGTGATTTTGGTTTGATGAATGACTAGAAATGTAAGTCTAATGCTCAAAGATAGGTCTATGGCTAGCCTAGGGATAGGATAACTCAAACAACACTCTTAATATCCAATTACTCCTTTTAGGTGATTCCAATATAATATATAATATTATAATATTTTATTATATTATTTAATATATAATCTATATACCTATAAATGTTGATATTAGTAAACCTCTTATATGAGGATATGATGAGAATGTATATTGTAATTTTCAATAGGGCCATAGGTATTCCACTAATAGATGCTTATCCTTGAGATATAAGCTTTAGGACTTATATGAGTCTCAATAAATTAAACTTGATAGGTTTCATACCATGAGTTTTAGATCACATCCAAGGGATCATCATAGTTATAAAATGTTCAATAATCTACTACAAGACCATACACTAAAAATTATAAAAGTTCAAATATTGAAATAAAAGTAAATTTATCATCATGGAAATTTAGAAATGATGGTAATGATTTAGAAATAATAGGCTCTTGAATAATAAGTTGATTTTCATCCACATTTTTTTAATATGTAACATCAATAGTATCTTTAGGAGAAACAAGTGGTGGTGGTATACTTGAGAATGCATCATCACTAGGCATAGCATGCATACATGGAATAAAAGGTATCTTTGAAACATATGTCCACTTCAAATTTATATCCAATTTTTAAACTTGAAATTCATTTTAGTCTTTTATAATTTTCTTAGCACCATTATAACAAAATAAATATATCTATTGGAATCACCAAGACAAAACCTTATTAGCCACAATTGAGCTCCGTATCTAGAAAATACATATGCCTCTTGATTAAAACCAAGGAAGTTACAATTTTGATGTAGAGATTGTGGTAAGAGTATCTATTTTCATGAAGAATGCACACCATTGTAGACTAAATCATTACATGGTGATTTAGATATTGATAGGTTTGCACTCATAATTACTTTAGTTGAACTTATTTTTACATTGTGTGAGTTTGGAGTAACTAGGTTTAATTGTTGATTTGCACTCTTTCGCTTTACATAACCCCTTTTGCCAACACACACACACACACACACACACACACACACACACACATGTATGTATATATGTGTATATAATAAAATATAATATAATTTTGATTTATAAATTATCTTAACATATATATTATATAATTAATGTTTAATAACACACACACACACACACACACACACATCACACACACACACACACACACACACACACACACACATGTATATATTAAACATTAATTATATAATATATATGTTAAGATAATTTATAAATCAAAATTTTTTTATTTTATTTAGTATAGTATATTTAAATTTATATTGTATAATATATAATATTATAATATTATATTACATTATTTAATATATATTTGAAATAAATATTATATATTTTAATATAATATATATAAATATTATTTTATATTAAATATATCACTTGCCTTCAATTCAACTTGACTACTCTTGAGGTGCATTTGTGTTCAATTTAAATAGGTGCGAGTCCCCAACGAATTTGAAATTAAAATTTACTTTTGAAAATGAGGTCTGCATAATTTCAACACATTTTTAATAAGAACAAAAAATGTCGAACATGTCTACGTAGATACATATTCTAATTTTTTTATGAACATACACTATAGACCACTAATAAATTAGAATAGACAAGGTTGTAAAGTCACTGAAGTGTTGACCATATTTGTTATTGTCATTTTTGTAGATCCTTATTTTTAGGTATTTAATCTTAATAGTATTTAATATAATCTTTTACTCTATCTTAAATTTGTGATTTATTTGTGTTGATTAGCCCTTTTATTCATTGTTTAGAATTTTAATGTTATGAAATTATTTAGATTCAGATTATCTACCTAGATTTTTGTTATGAAATGGTTGAAATAATGTGATGTTGGAGATTGGGGTTGTTTAACACTTAATGTTATTGATTATTATTTATTTCCTTGTGTGTGGAAAACCAATAGGGACCCAAATGGTGAATTTTAGGGTAAATCAAACTTTTTAAATAAATTAATCAATAATCTTAGTAACCAACATATTTAATAGTTTTAGATTTGAAAAACTATAAATAATTGCCCAAGCCAACCAAAATGACCATCTTATAACCTCACAAAGACTCATTGATGTCTAAATGCTCTTTTTTCTTGGAATAATCTATCCAAGCTATTAATATGCAGATGCACAAACTTTATACCAGCTTGAACTAATATACATATTCCACTAAAAATAGAATGGGCATAAGCCAGGGTTATTTTGTATGGCATGTTGTATGGAACAAGATTGACATGAGGTTATTTTATTAGTTTTGTATGGAACAAGGTTACTTTAATATTTTTAGATCTAAAAATTATAGATAATCACCTAAGACAACCAAAAGGATGATTTGGAAACCTCACAAGGACTCAAATTATCATAAAAATATAGCTAAGCTAGTATGGTTTATTTAGATAAGTTAAAAATAAGAAAAAAATGGTATCAAGTTGGCTAATAAACTCCTAAGAAAAAATAATCAAATATATTTTTATTAATCTAGCCAATATAATTGTAAGTACATAGAAAAATATCAAGATAACTTACATAATGTACAAAAACACATAACAATATTGTGATATCCAATATAATTCTTAGATAGATAGATAAAGGTATTGGGTTGGCTAGTAAAATTAGAATGTAAAATGTATGATAATTTGGAATACATATGTTTAATGCATGAGATTAAATTGGATATGGTGAGATTTGTCTAACATCATGTACATATTCATATAAATTAATACTATAGGATAATTAATATAGTTTATGTTCTCGTTAGATGTCAAAATCCTATTTGATTAACATCATTAGTGGAGAAAATTCCTAGTAGTAAAATCATAATAAATAAATATTTATTTAAGTACTCTTTTTATGGCATCCAACATTCATAATGATTGATTTAGATAGTGTTAAATTAATTTGAGATAAAAAGGTAATATTTTAATGATTATTCTTATGTTAAGGTGTCAATGTTGAATATCAAGATCATGTTAAATTAAAGTGAGATTAAATTGGTGATATTCAAGTGAATATCAATACATATGTTGATAAGGACATAAAGGGGTAGATAGGGAATGAAATAAATATAGGTGGATGGGTCGACTCTAAGTCATGGTGTACATAAGGTAAAAATGGTGGTGTGCCATATGTTTTCCTTGCATAGGGAATTAAATTTGATAGGTGTTTAAACATCACAAGAACTATGATCCAATACACAACGAATTTGGGACCTAATGAGATGTTTATGTTACAAATGTCACTAAATTATGCTTTCATGATTTTTGGAAATTAAGTGTGTGAAATTGGTTTATAGAGATGAGTTTTAAGCTTGAATAAATTAAAGAATCATTGTTTAAAAAATTATTAAAACAATCAATTCACCCCTAATGAATATAAATTATATTTCCTATAAATAATATTCTATTCCACTAAAGGTGTTTTGTTTATTCTTTCTAAATGCATTCATTATGTATATACATAACTAAACTATCCCCAAAAAGATAGGATTATATGAAAACCATTTCAATGACCATTTCAATCAACATTTAAGGTATTACAAGTCCCTTCAATGTATCTCTTTGGAGATTCCTTGATATAAAATTTTAATCATGTGCATTTTCAAGGTATCTACTAGGAAACCGTTGAAGGTAATATAAGACCCTTGAAGGGGATTGTAGTAACTTCAAGGGTACTTTGAAGGTATCTCCTAGGATATACCTTTAAAAAATGAATAATGGTACCCTTGAAGGTATTACAAGGCCCTTATAAGTATCTCCTAAGAGATACGTTGAAAGAAAATTCCAGTCATGTGCATGTTCAAGGTATCTACTAAGAGAAATTTTGAAGGTACTAAAAGGCCCTTCAAGTTATTTGCTAGGAGATACTTTGAAATAAAATTCCAATTATGTGCATGTTCAAGGTGTCTCCTAGGATAAAATTTAAAGGTACTATAAGAACCTTCAAGGTATCTCCTACAAGATACCTTGAAGGGAATTGTAGTACCTTCAAGGGTACTTGTAAGGTATCTCCTAGGAGATACCTTTCAAACATGCATAAGGTTACCCTTGAAGGTATTAAAATTCCCTCCAAAGTATCACCTTAGTACCTTCGAAAATACTTTGAAGGGCCTTGTAATACCTTCAAGGGTACCTTTATGTATGTTTGAAATGTATCTCCTAGGAAATTACTTCAATGTCCCCTTAAATATATGGAGATACCTTGAAGGGAATTGTAGTACCTTCAAGGGCACCTTTAAGGTATATCCTAGGAGATACCTTTAAAAAATGCATAAGGGTATCCTTGAAGGTATTAAAAGTCCATCCAAAGTACTACAATACCTTTATGCATGTTTGAAAGGTATCTCCTAGGTAATAACTTCAACATCCCCTTGAATATATGACAACTCCCTTTAATACATCTCTTAGGAGATGCCTTCAAGATCCTTATAATACCTTCATAGGTAACTTGAAGGTATTTCTTAAGAGCTACCTTGAAGGAAAAATCAACTCTTGTCATGTTTGAAAGGTATCTCATAGGAGATACCTTAAAGGTACCTTTGAAGGTATTAGAAGGCCCTATAAGGTATTATTATCACTCTAAACTTCACCCTTGATAAATTTATCCATGCCTCCCCATTCAGGTCATAGAATATAATCACCTCTAGGTTGTGGGTTGCTTAATCAGTGATGTGAATATCTATATAGGGCTAGCTCCCTTGATGTTTCACCTTGAAATTACTAATAAACTACTACTTTCCAAGGGAAAAGGGGTAGAAAAGGACTAAAAATAAGGAAATGAAATTATAGGTGATGCATCAAATGTATTTTCTCTACTTGTTAATGTTTGAAATATTTGAATAACAAATTATAAGCTAATTAAACTACTTTAGGATAGCTTCTTCCACATAAATTATTTAATATGAAGGTTAAATCTACACAATAGTTAAGGTGATCAATCAAGATGTCTAAAAATAGGTGATAATGATATTCCAACACTTAAATATAGTAAATCATATGATGCTCTTCAAATGACCTATGAAAGGTAGTTAATTCATATAAAGGTATGAGTGAAAAGGAAAAATACAAGGAAGCAATAAACTATCATTAACATTCATCAACATAACATATTAAATTAACTAAAATATGACATGATGTAGACATAATCCATCTTAGATTATATTATAGATGTAAAAAGAATTTGGTAGGGATTCACCTTACACACTTAGAAGATGATTTTATAATGAAATACCCTAGCTTATATAGGCAATGAGAAGCCCTTGGGCCATTTAATATAAAATAGAGTGTGGTTGCTAGAATTAAGTGTGATAATAGAGACTTGTGAACTATATATATTTCATGCAAGAATATATGAATGGATAAAATTAAATGATAAATATTCCTTTGTCCTCAAATATCATTGATAATCATCTTGAACTCAGAACTATTAATTTAGCTTATTCTCTCATAGGTTGGAGAACAACCAATATTTAATCTTTGATGATCCCATAGTTTAACTAAAATTTATAGGTAAAAAACTAAAACTATATTTAATGTTTCCTTTCTATATACCTCAAAACCATAGATATAATTAATTATTTTATCATGATCCTACTACCCATCATATTCACATTGGCACCTTATAGGCTTGAATCTTCCTATGCTGACTGAGATCTTTTTATTGGCCTAGATGGATAGACAACCCATAAACTTTGTGATTATTCATTATTTATTGAGTTACCATTATTTCTCCTTATATGTGGTTTCTACCACATGTTCTATCCTCATTATTTCTAATCATTACCATAGCTTTGACTATCTCTAATGGCCTCTCTATCTGAGGTGAAATATGGTCATGCCACCTAGTTTAATTTCACTCATTTTGAGATGATACGGTCTCGTGTATATATTAATCATGTTGGGACTATTAAAACCATGAGATTATGACAAGTGACATAATCCCACACACTCAAGTCTCTGCAACTCTACATAGATGGATTTGAGGATCTAGGTCATTGAGATTAATCCAAGTGGAAGCATCCCACTAACCCACTACTCTATCTAACCTTACTAACATGGGGATCCTATAGGAAACTATAAAGGAAATGGATAAGTGTTGAGAGACTTCCTAACATTCCCTAGGGTATTAAAATGTTTACATGTGACTCTCTGAAGATGGAAACATTAGCTTAGTCTCATTTAGCTATCTAACTCAAGAGGAAACTGAAGATCAACATGTGCCCTCAAATGATACTAAAAACATAGATAATAATAAAATTTTATCAACTCATGCAACTTGACCTAAGATCTAGACTTACATTTACTTGTAAAGTAACTTATCTAGACTTGACTAACTCAGATCAAAATGACTTGGGATCAAATAAAACTGGCTCAAATAGACCTAGAAAGACCCAGGTTGAAAATAGATCAACTTGAAGAATATTTGGGACTTGAATTAGATTATAAATTGAGCCCATAATGGAATTTTTCTCATCTCAGATTATCTATCCCTACCTTCTTTTTTCAAGGGATAATGATGACAAAAAATGATAATAAGGATCACTTAATAGTACCTTCAAGGAGATACCTTTTAAATATGCATAAAGGTACCCTTGAAGGTTTACAAGGCCCTTCAAGGTATTATAAGGCCCTTTAAGTTATCTCCTATGATATTCTTTGAAATAAAAATTCAATTATGTGCATGTTCAAGGTATCTAGTAGGTGAACCACTGAAGGTACTACAATACCCTTCAAGGTATCTCATAGAAGATACCTTAAAGGTAATTGTAGTACCTTCAAGGGTACCTTGAAAGTATCTCTTAGGAGATACATTTTATACATGCCTAAGGGTAATCTTGAAGGTATTACAATTCCCTTCAAGGTATCACCTAGTAGTGCCTTCAAACATACTTTGAAGGGCCTTGTAATACCTTTAAGGGTACCCTTATGCATATTTGAAAGTTATCTCCTAGTAAATACCTTCAATGTCCCATTGAATGTATGACAACTAATTTTTATGTATCTCTTATGAGATGCCTTCAAGGACCTTGTAATACCTTCATGGGTAACTTAAAGGTATCTCTTAAGAGTTATCTTGAAGGAAAAATCCACTCTTGTTTATATTTTAAAGGTATATCCTAAGAGATACCTTGAAATAAAAATAATATGAACATCAAAAAATTATTATTGACCAAATACAAATAAATAGTCATGATATATTTTATTAAGTACTTCTAATATACATAATTTCACATAGTTTTGAGGTAAAATAATATTAAATAGAGAAAATAAAAGTTATAGTTATGAATTCATAATAAAAACATTCAAAATTAATTAGAAAAAATTAAGGCAAAACTATACTTTAAACAAAAAAATTAATATCATATATACAAATAAAAAGTATTGAACCCCTATTAATTGGTTAATCATAAATGAAAATGGAAATTGTAAGAAGAATAGTTAAGCGGGGAACCTAATTTTGATAGAGCTTATCGAGGGAACCTAGGGCCCTCTAGGGTAGGGTGTGCGATTAGGGATTGTAATGGGCCTCTAATTAGATCAACATATATAAATCTATTGTATTAGACTAATATTATGGCTAAAATCCAAGCCCTAATGGTGGGAGAAAATATTACACTTGAATATGGTGTACTTAAGCAATAAATTGAAGGATATTTTAAAGTTATCATTCAAGCCATGTCTAAAAAAGGGGGTAAATCTTATATTTTGAATAACATCCTTGAGAAAGTGTAGGATGATGTCTCTATAATCTATAACTAGAAGTGTTCACATTGATACAAAGAATCCAATCTAGAGGCTGATTTTTTTGCTAATACGAAGATTTAGCAGATTGAAGTCAAATAGGAGGACAATGATAGGAGAGCATGGTAATATTTCAATGAGGAGGTTAACCTTGATTTTTTGGATGACATTTTTAGATTTTATACTCATGCATATTTGGTTGGGATGACATACAATTGGGATTATTATATTTAAACTAATAATTTGTCTTATCTCATTCATTATGCTTATTTGTGGATCAAGCATATTACATTCAAATGGGAGGATAATGATTTATCAATATAAAGAAATAAAACAATATCTATCAACATAAAACTACTATTGCATATTTTTAATTGATAGAAGCTTACTACTTAATCAAAAGATACTTGAAATTTATATTGCATATATCAAGAAACTAAGCTACTAGTTACATAGAAATGCATAAACACTATACCATAGTGATGAAAGAAGGAGAATGAATCATGAAACATAATTTTTTAGAACAACTAAAAACCTTCTATCTATATTGAATAATAAAATTTCTCTTCCCTTTGTAATATAGAGGTTACATGTATTTATATCTAGGCATGGGTATGCCTCATCACATAAGTCATTTTCAAAGTTTACATCATTTAAAATGTCTCACAAAGAGACACACATGACATGTATGGATAAAATATGTTGTTAACATCCCAAAAGGGATAAGACTATCATAACAAACTTTTAGTTACAAAGTTCACTAAAATATGACAAAAGAATCTATCTATGAGGAAACAGTTAATTTGGTGACAACAATGTGATGGCAGTTGTTGGTACTAAATTTGTTGCAATGGTTAGTCTAAATAATAAAGGTGTAGGTGTTTTTAATGTGGTTTATGAAGGTAAAGTGGCTTGAGAATCCTACTTTATTACCTAAATTTATAAAATGAGGGCATGGATTACCTAAAAATCAACTTTTATTACATCAAAGTCTAACAAGGATCTCTTAAAGAGTTAGGGGAGATTATCCATTTAATGTATGTGTATCTTCAACTCAACCCCAAGTTACATAAAGAGAGACTCTATATTAAGGATTTTACCTCTATCAAATTTCACCAATTGCAATAAGTCATCCTACATTTTATATATTGTGCCTTTGATTTCTATTTTGAAATTGTTTGTTATAATTAGAAGTAGATCCTTGAAGATTGCTCTAAGGACTAGTTCTCCTTGATGATTGATCACATTTTGGATCCTTGGGTCTCTAAAAATATAAATGGCCTACCCCTCATATTTAATAAGTTACAATACCAAATTTCACATCTCTTTATGCCCCTTGATTAAGTCATCTCTTATTACAGACACATAATTTTATGCTGATGTTGCATCACAAGCAATTATTAAATGTAGATGATTATATGCCTTATTCCTAGATACTTGGCTTAAAACATGGAGTTTGGACTCTATTTTCTTTATTTTTTAGCAATGGGAACCACATCTCCCCACTTGAGTTGTGACTCTCTCTTGACACTTCTTATCAGTTGGATACCATCATATAGCTTCTAATTTATTCCTTGAACACTATCAATGGAGTCCCTTGGAGGATTTATGGTGTTTCTCCCTTGTAGAGTCCCCATGTCCTAGTCATAAAATTTGAACATTTTCTTTATAATTCCCCTCACTAAATCGATAAAACAGTAAAGATCTTCTATGTAATTGCCCAAGTTAGACGGGAGTACTTATCTTCTTTTAGTTAGAAAAAACACATCCTCCCTCTACTCTAATTATATATTTTAACCTTCAACTATCACTATTTTTCTCTTGATCTTCCTCATAGTATTCATTTATTTATAAAAATAGAACTTGACTATGGGTTGATTTACCATAACCAAATATTGTCTATCCTCTTTGTCATGTTGCATATTTTAAATCCATTCAAGGACATTCAAGGTGACTAGTTGTGTTGTAGGATCTACCTTTTAAGGAGGAGTAAAATATAGGGATTTTCTTAGAGGAAGTATAGTATTAGGATAAGAGGTTCCCATTTAAGGAAATGTGGGAATATCCTTTCTCCATATAGTGATATTTTTAGGGGTTACTATATAGATTACTAGCCTTCCTTCATCTAGCCTTTTTAATGATGTAATGGAAACATACTTTGTTTTGGATGCATGGTTAATTGGTAGGTCCAATTGAGTAGATATATGGAGAAGGGTATCTATGGAAGAAACAATAGAAGATGAGACCAAACTCTTAAAATGTACTTGTTCATAAATTCTAGAGGCCTAAGTGCTTTTGGGTGAAAAGAATGAATAAGTAAAAGTTATTTTTAACAAATCTTGCAAATAGATAGTTACTGACTCATAACTAACCCTAGTAGTGTTTTTAGAAGGTGAGCTAAGGGAAACTAATTTTTTCGTCATTGGGTTTATGTCCATTGTTTGCCAAATAGGCACCATAGCCATTTTATCATTCTTGGAGCCTATGATAAGGGAAATAGTTTCCATAATAATATCTAAAATAGTAGTATTTATAAAAACATATAGGGAATGAGGAACCTAAATACTTACCCTTTGTGTAGAAATAGTTGGGGAAGCTATTATTGTGGATAATATTATTGTGCTATATTATGTTAGGGTTGAAGGTATGTTAGTTAGTTTTCCTTGTGTGGGAGGTGGAAGCCTAGACATTGCCTCATCCTCATTATTCCCTTTTTAATTCTATAGTATTTCAATTGAAACTAAACTATTCTTTAGGATATCAATATCCCCTGATTAGGTTTCCTCTTCTAATATATAGGCATCATCCAAGTAACTTTTAGTGGTTTCATTGATAGTTTCTGGTAAGGATGTTTCAATTTTATCCTCCCATTATTCTTTAGTAGACCATTTTATTTCTATGAACTTCTTACTTTTTTCATCACTATCTATTAATTTCATAAGCTCTACTTCTTTAGAACCTTTCTTAATGCTTAATTATTATTATATTTGTCTTTCAAGGGATTCCCTCATGGGTGCACATTAAGGAGAGAAGGGGGTCTAGTAAGAATAGAAAAAGGAGATTGATATAGAAGGGGTGAATAAGTGAGAGTATTAGTAGCTAATAAGGGTAAATTGAGGGATGGAGGTGGAAGAAAAATAATTTAAACTAGGGATAAAGGTGGAATCAAACTAGTAATAGGGGAAAGGAAATATGGAAGGCTTACTTGTTGTTCCATAGTGAAAGGAGGAAATGGAAACATGGAGAATGGTCCACTTACTTGATCTATGATTGAGGAACATTGTGAAGTAGTAACTAGTTGAAGAAGTGTGGAAACTAGAGTGGTTATCATAATTATAACCACTGGGTTGAGTTATTGAATAAGGGTTTGGATGACTCTCTACCTCTCCTCCACAAGTAGTTTCCAAAATGGACCATCATGTTCTTATATCTTGGCCAATAAGAGGGGTCTTAAAAGAGGTTTAGAGACCCAACATTCCTTTCCAATTCTCTTGGCATCTTCTTTGATGTTCTTCGGGTTATATTATATATACTTATCCACCACCAGAGACATATTATCTTTGTACATCCTCTTATTAACCTCTATCTCATTAAAATCATCCATGAATACTATTTCATGTAGATATGAAACATGGCCATAGTCAATATTCACCCTGGTTGGCTCTCTTTGGGTGGTTCCTAACCCTTTTCTTTGGATCCCATGGTCTATAAGGTGCCCATTTTAAGTAATATTAAGTTATGATTCTTCCCATTGGTTTAAAATGTTCCAATATAGAGTACTATATTTATCAAATTCTAAGGAGATTTGGGTGGATTGACCCTTTATTATCCCTCCTTAAGGTGACATCCATAAAATCAACTAATTGAGCTGTAATCTATTGGTCTACCACCTTGTCTATAACCAAATGAGGAATATACATGAGAAGGGATCTAGTGCCTTATATCCTAATGATTGTGCAATCTGGGTAAATCAATATGTTACTAATCTTCTCAACAATTATTATAATATGATCAAACACTCTAGGCATATTCTTACCATAAATGGCTTGGTACACCATAGGTTAAAAAGTTTCTATCATCCTAGCCATGTTTTTCCTAAACCTGTGTATGTGAATAATGCTAAATTCATCACAAATTCTATTCATGGGATACGTAGAATATGGTTCCTAGGGTTATTCAAAGGATGAGTGGATCATTCCATTTATTTCATCTACCAAATAAGACATCATATAAAAGTTACCATCCATCCTATTGTCTAAGCTACTAACTTGGTGAATAACTTTAGAACTAATGATTTCCCCTATGGAAATGATCTTTGTGGAGGTGAGTATGGTGTCTACAAGGAGAATCCAAACCTTGTTAACATGGGTTATGCTTGGGAATCCATAAATGCTATTCAAAAATGATCATGTCAATCCTGATTATAAGCTTGAAAGAGGCAATAGGATAGCAGAGATGGTTCCCCTAATTGTGAAGGTGGTTGGGTCACTTGCCCACTCTTATAAGTTATTAGTTACATTGTTTTAATACATCCACTAGTTCAATATGTATTAATTGTAACATATTTTTTGGGTATGGATTTTTTAGTACTTACCAAAAGCTTGTTTACTAACATAAGATATAGGTGCATTATGCTGGAAGTGCAAAATCTTTCCAAAAAATTGGCCATTTACAAATAGATAAAAAAACTAAGTCAATGCATTGCATTAACTCAGGTTTTATCACTACATCATGTAGGACCATAGTATTTATTACCACTAAGTCCTATTTCTTTTGCCACATGAAGGTATAAATTTACTTTGTGGAACCATTTGATTTACTACTTTAAATTCTTCCCATATAGTATAATAGTGCTTGAAGTTGTTATTGAGGTAAACCTCATCAAACCTTATATCATTGTATATACCTAACCCTATAATGGAGTATGCATAGGGAGGAGGTGGAAGACATGAAGTAGAGGCCATTATTTTTTCTCTTAAGTTCTAGTTATCTAAAAAAAAAATAGCTTGTTCACAACAAAGCTCAAATTTGCTAGGCAATAACTAACTCAATGATAGTTTAATTACATTTTACTTGGAGGATCACCTCCTTTTGGATTCATAAACCCTAGTAAATTAAATTTATTTACTTGACCTACTCATGTGGATTAATGACTATAATGACCCTTTTCATTTTCACTCTTTACTTATTTCATATTTTAAATTTGGCTAATGAAGTACCACCTTTTGAGAGCTCTACTTCTATGTGGTTTATCCTTCCTCTTCCTCTAGAAATTTTTTCATCATTAGTTGAAATTTGTCACATGGTTGTATACTTTCATGATTTTCATACTAGTATTACATGACCAATGTGTCATTTTATAAACACGTGGAAAAAAATTTCCACTCCACTTTTTTAAGGGCCTTTTATTTTTTATCCTTCACTCTATTTCCCTAGGCTAGAAAGATCATAATACATGGCATAATCCAAGATATTTTTTCACCTGATAGCTTCATGCACCTTTATACCTTAAATGATTTCAATACTTCTTGGAATGCTATGATAATAATGGAATAATGGGATCATGACATATGTATGGTTATCAATACTCCACTCCCCCAAAACTTTCATACAAATTAACTTTAACCTTATTAGTTATTGGGTGAACATGATCTGAACACATGGACAAATATTGGTGATCCACTAACATAGAAGTATTTTATAAATTTTTAAGTGTTTAAATGGATAAAGGTAGGAGGGTAGACACCACATGGCACAGTTAAATGGCCTAGTAATTCTATAAGAAAAATGAATAAAAAATCCAAGTAAAAAACAACCTACATGAGGCAAAAAACACTCTAGCAAACTAGTTAACTGGTTAGCTCAAAAGAGATAAAACCCATAGGTAGGAAGTTTCATATAAGTTTATAAAAATAAAAATGTTAAATACCAATTGGGTAATTCTATCCCATAAAACTTTGGAAACTTGTATACATATAAGTATTTTGACAACCATTAATAGGGTAGCCTAAAAATCAAAGTATTGAACACTGAGATAACCAAGAAAACATTAATTCCAATAAATCTAGGATAAGTGCTTATTAAAAATATATTATTACTAAATAAATTAGAACTTTGGATACCTTATGGCATATGAGAATCAATAAAAAGTACTCAATTTATGTTTTGATCAATTAAGAGAGTCAATTTTGGTCAAAGTTTGAAGTTAATGTGTATAAGGAACCCTATTAAGACCATTTATGCCTTAGAAATACATTATAGGTCTTAAAGATGTGTTACATGGTCTTTAGGTGTTTTCCATCCAAACTAGGAAATATGAAAATTCAAATATTTGAATTGAGTCTTGAGGGATCACTTGCAAGTTTTAAGTTTTTAGATGAGTCCACTAGGGTCAAGGATAATAATATAGGTATGAAAGGGGTGACAATGAGTCATATTTTTAAAACTAAAAAAGTGGTAGTCTGATTTTGAAAGGTAACCATGCACCCATACATTGGGTTCAATATCAATAATTTATTTTATAACTAATTTCCATGTCTATGTTGAAAAATAGGGAAGAGAAGTCATTGTGAGAGATTAGATGGCATAAGAGAAGGTATGAGAGGTGGAATATAAGCTATAAGAAAAGAAAATAGGGAGCCATAAAGGATTGAATATATATCCTCTTAAAAAAAGTGTCAAATCTTGGTGTAGGCTATGCATGTAATTTGAAATGAATCATATGAATAAATAATTATCAGGAGTTCTATTGTTCCTTTTATTTATAACTTACTTTGTATTGCATTGAGAAAACCATAATGCCATGAATAGGGTTCTATTGTATTGTTATAGGATAGGGGTTTAGTTGGAGGTTGATAGTATTTGGAAGGAGAACTCAATTCTATTTAGAGATTATAGAAAGAAGAGTAAGAATTAATTATTAAATTTAAGAGGTATTTGATTAATATAACCTATGCCAATTTCTGTAGTGGTAGACTAGAATGAGAAATTGAAGGGAAAATATTGTAAACTTGAGAAATTTGTGTATTGAAAGTTGAGTTTCCAAGTAATTCAATGAGGATGATTAAGTAGTATAGAGACTAATACAGTTTGGAATAATTTTTTTATCATTACCATGCACTTCATGAAGGTCCATTATGTGTTATAGATTATATATGTGATATTTTATGTTAACTTGTAATCACACTGCTAAATACCATGTTTTTGCCTTGGTTTGGAAATGAAATAAACATGTTGCAATAGAGAATATATTTGTTCCCCCATACTAAAATTGTGAGTCTTTGAAAGTATGATTTGCATAATTTTTCTCCTTTGTAATAAGGATTTGAGTTTCTTAATATTATAGAGAAACTTTTAAGTCAAACATAAATACTATGTTGTATATATGAGAAACCTTGTTTAATATTGTAACCCTATTTTGAAGGTTCTAAAAGTAAAGTGGAGTTTTAAATAAATAGGTGTATAGAGTTTGGATAAGATAGTTGGAGAACATAAAAATCCATGAACATATATATATATATATATATATATATATATATATATATATATATATATAATGGATTAATACATTTTGAATACCTACATGTTTTTTTACATAGAACTTGGTTGCACAAGGATCCCATTGGTTGACACAGTTAGTCCTTGTGAGAATGTTTGTTTTAAGAAGGGAATTGAATATAAAATTAATATGATTGAACTTAAATTAAAGTATCATTATCATGTGTAAGTTAATATGGGTTGAGAGTATAAGTTGTACCAAGTTTTAAAACACAAGGTGAACACAGTCAATATCTTATGGTAACCCCTATCTACAGAGGAATAGTAAGTTAGAATACTATGAAGGATCAAAGAGGTAAAATAATATGAATATGAATTATTTTTAATGTGATGTAACTTTTAATCAATGACTTATTTAATCCTTTTTTAATTAAATAATGCATTTGAACTATTATAGTTAAGTATACCTTGTCAACTAGTGGAAACATATATACAGTCAGCCAAGCTCTTGACATTTTGAGCATGGATTGATTGAGTTGAGAAATTATACCTATTTTAAAGGATATAAAATGTTAAAAAAGACCTTTAAAAAATTATTTTAGCATTTGAAACCTTGTAGAACTCAAGATATGTAAATTTGAAGGCTCTTAGCCTAGATAGTGTTTAAGAAACCCTAGTTTTAGGGTTTAGTTCATTTTAAGAGATTTAACAGTTAAATATTTATAATTTTTGTAATCTAGATAAAATTTAGGTTTTCTAAATAATGGAGGTGATTTCAATTTTTAAGGACTGTACAAGTATGTATTTGACATAGGGGTATTGGATTAGGCATAAAATAAAGTGTGATTTTTCAAAGGAAATGATAGCTAGAGGGTAAGTCAGGCCATGAAAATTTATGAGGAGGTAAAGGGACTTAAAAAATGCCTATAATATTTAATAAACCATATAATTAAATTAGGAAATATCAAAGAAATAGAAAATTGTTTAAGCAAGCCAAATAGCCCATACAAGTCAAAGGGAATTAATCATGTGGAAGGAACTAATGAAGGGTGAGATGATAGTTTAAAGAGGTATATATGTATTTTTAGATAATATAAATACTATTAAAATTATGGGATTGTAATATTAATCATAAATCAAGATTTGGTATTTAGAACCTAAGGCTTATGCTTAGACAATCTAGTGAAAGAGCAAGAGTTTGATACTTAAAAGAAGGACAAAATTGAGCTATGGAGTAATTTGTATATTGTAGGACAAGTTTTATGACATAAATATTACCTCAAATTATTCAAACAAATATTTATAGACCAAACAAACCAAAATCAAAGGGAATATCAAGTGAAAACTATTACTAGGTAAGGACAAGTTTGAACATGTACAAGTGACTAGTTGGGTTAAGAACCAAACCATGATGCTAGAGTGGACTTATCATCAATACCTATGAATAATTTTTTATTATATATATTAAGGTATGCTTTGGTAATAATTATGTTTTGATTGCTTTATACTTTGTTGATTTGAGATAAAGATAACATGCTATGAGTTGTGCATGAGAAGTAACTTGTAGGGTATTGAGGGAGAAGAGAAAGTTTAGGTATAATCTCTTGAAGATAGAAAAGATGGGAATAATATTTATAGATTTAATATATATATCCCAAAATTCCTTTGATAAGGATAATAAACTAGTCAAAGAAAGGATAGAAAAGAGAGAAGAAAAGAGAGCATTGAAGCTCCAAGAGAAGAAAGAGATTCAGAAAGACTGAGAATAGATCTTAGAGAGAGGACTCAAGAAGAGGAAAGGCCCATCATAGGTATAAGATTCAATATTTAAGGACTTGATAAGAGGAGGTCTAAATAGGCCAAGAAAATAAAGAAGAATGGGGAAGATAAATGTATAAATCGAAGTAGCAGACATAAGAAGAGAATTAGGGTAGAGATTTGAGAAGATCGAGATCATGGTGAATCTCATGAGAGAACAAGAAATCCAATGGAGTGTTTAGAGTATGAATAAGAAATTAAAGTGGCTAATAGATTCATTAGTGATAATAATAAGGCACAACAAATTTGTCTTGAAGAAAGAGAAGAGAGAGAAGGTAACCCAAAGAGGCATGAGAAAGAATATGTTGTCAAGTATGAAATAAGATAGAGAATTTGTGAAGATATTTCTCATTAAATATAAAAATAATAATAAATAAGTTCTAAGAAGATCACATGGAGGTGAAAAAAAGAAGAGATAGATAATACTTATGCCAAAGGCATTCAAAGAGACTATGCGATCTCTTATTGTATATGCTAACATTACTTTTGAGTTTGTGTTTGAAAGTATGAAGACAAGGTTGATGCATAATGGGTCAAAAATGTCACCCATCAAATGGAAATAATAATACAAAGATAAATAACATCATGAATAAGAAAAATTTCTAAAAATTGAGAGCATTCCACAAGATGAAGAGAAAGAGGAGTTATATGATGCATTGTTATGCATAAGAGCTAAAATAGAGGAGATGGTGCACCAAGAGGACAATTAGGTCACCCAAGAAGACATAAAAGAATAAATTATCTTACATAAATTTCCATTAGAGGTAAATTAGTGTTATAATGTTGAATTTTATTGTATATATGAAGAAGGCAAATCTAATATACATCTTGAGGAAAAGAATGATAGATTACATCCTTCAAAAGGTGAACATGGGCATGGGTATGTATGGCACATGTGGATTAAACAAGTAGTTATGGATAATGAATAGTTTAAACTCATGTAAGAGGTCAAAAAAATAGTATATGTGGAAAATAAGCACAAATGTGGAAACCAAAGGCAAATGACAAAGCACATCAAGTTGGAAAGATAGATGACCAAGGCATGAGGCATGAAATTGATACAAAGAAAGGAAAGTGGTAGTCCAAGAATATTAAATATAGTAAATGGGTGGTAAAAATCAAGGTAATAGCACAATAAGATCAAGTTGCAAGTGTTTTCCAAGAATGTATAAAGGTTGACAAGCCTAAAAAGTAAGCAAAGGAAATAATGCATGAAAACCAAGATTGTGAAATGAGGTTAAAACCATGTGAAAAAGGAAAAGAATTCATAAATAAATATAATTATTAGAAATAAGTGTTTTAATATGTGGTATTTTATGATATGTATGACTTTGATTCCAGTAGTGAATATTTCTTATAAATGGAAAACATGGCTTTGATGAATGGATGTGTAGCAAAGAATGATGAAGAATAATCAACTCAAAGAGTGCTTGATAATAATGATGTACAACATGATGAATCTGATATGACTCTAAAAATTGATGGAGTCCAATTATAATATCAATAAGAAGCTATGCAAGACAATTATGAATAGAGTGAACCAAAATTTTATGAGGAGGGTTTGGAAGAGTTAGATGCACTAGAGTTACAAGAGGAGTTGATAATGTTGGAGGACATGTTTAGTACATCAAAGGAACTGAAAATAGGTTAATAAAAATAGGTCAAAGTCAAGAAATAACTCCAAACAACATAAATTAAGGAGAAACAAGAAGAATCACAAAGAGTTGTTCACACAAAGAAGCAAGCAAGAAAGTAATTAGCACGTGAAGAAGTTAAAAAAGGTAAGATATTCATTTAGGAAAGTTAATTCTGAGTTTACATTTGGTAAAAAATGGATATAGGAGGTCAAATATGGTTTGAATCATCTTATCCTATGGTATGGATGAAAGTAACAAGGAGTTTCTCTTACATAGTGAGCAAGGTGATGAGAAAAGGCAACAAAAAGTGAAGAGAAGTTGGAAGAAGAGGTATAAAAATCAAGTATAGGTGGAAAAAAGATAGATATTTACATGAATGAGAGGCCAAAAAAGCCTCATAAAGAAGGATATAACATGAACAAGGAGAAAACACTACTAGATAATCAAGAAATAAGTAAAAACAAAGAGGAAAGAAGCCATGAAGAAAGCATGAGAAAGACAAATGCATAAGATAGTTGCAGTTGAGTATGGGAAGATTCAAGATGACACAGGATAGTTGGAAGATGCAACAAACAAGAGTATACAGTAGTTGGAAGATTTCATAGAGTTTGAGGATGTAATGATAAGAAAGCTAGACAAATCCAAAAAGAATAAGTGCAAGAATTTGATGAGCAAGAATGAGCAAAGAATGAGTAATAGAAATCATGTGAATGTGGAGGACCCTAAAATAAAAAATTGGAAGGCATGGAAGAAAGATAGAGGTTCAAAATTTCTCCCTCCTAAGGAGTATGATGTATGAGCATCAAGAAAAAATAGTCAATTTGTGTTTTTATCAATAAAGAGAGTCAAGTTTGATCAAATTTTGAAGTTAATGTATGTAAGGGACCCTATTAAGGCCATTTGTGCCTTATAAATCCATTAGAGGTTTTAAATATGTGTTACATGGTCTTTAGGTTTTTTCCCTCCAAAATGGGAAATTTGAAAATTCAAATATTTGCATTGAGTCTTGAGGGTTCACTTACAATTTTTAAGTGTTTATATGAGTATAGTAGGGTCAAGGAGTATAATAAAGGTATGAAAGGGGTGACAATGAGTCATATTTGTAAAAATCATAAAGTGGTAGTCATCTTTTGAATTGTAACCATACACCCATACATTGGGTTAAAGATTGAGATTTTGTTTTGTAACTACTTTCCAAGTCTACATTGAAAAATAGGGAAGAGAAGTCATTGTGAGAGATTAGATGGCATAGGATAATGTGTAAGAGGTGGAGGATAATATTCAAGAAAAGAAAATATGGATCCATAAAGGATTGAATATATATCCTCTCA
Source organism: Torreya grandis (assembly GCA_037957365.1). Classification (NCBI taxonomy): domain Eukaryota; kingdom Viridiplantae; phylum Streptophyta; class Pinopsida; order Cupressales; family Taxaceae; genus Torreya; species Torreya grandis. The sequence continues at coordinate 4,808,403 of JARHVA010000631.1, read as the reverse complement.
AAAAAAGTGTCAAATATTGGTGTAGGATATGCATGTAATTTGAAATGAATCATGTAAATGAATAAGTATCAAGAGTTTTATTTTTCCTTTTTTTTATTTCTAACTTTGTATTGCATTGAGAAAACCATAATTACATGAACGGTTCTATTGTATTGTTACAAGATAGGGGTTTAGTTAGAGGTTGACAACCTTAGGAAGGAGAAATCTATTATATTTAGATATGGTGGACATAAGATTAATAATTAATTATTAAATTTAATAGGTATTTGTTCATCTAACTTGTGAAAATGTCTCTATTGGTATATTGGAATGATAAATTGAGGGGAAAATAATACAAACTTGAGAAATCTATGTATTGCAAGCTGAGTTGCCAAGCAATTCAATGAGGATGACTAAAAGGTATAGAGACTCAAAAATTATAGAATAAATGTTTGGTCATTACCATTCACTTCATGAAGGTTCATTGTGTTTCCTAGATTATATATGTGACATTCTATGTTACCTTGTAATCACAATGTTAAATACCCTGTCTATGCATTGTTTTGGAAACGAAATCACCATGTTGTAATAGTAAATAGATTTGTTTCATCATACTAATCTTGTGAGTCTTTAAAAGTATGATTTGGATGATTTGGCTCCTTTTTAATAACTATTTTAGGTTCTAAATATCATTAGGAAAATTGTAAGTCAAACATAACTACTCTTTTGTATATATGATAAACCTTGTGTAATCTGGTAACCCTACTTTTAGGGTTCTAAAAGTAAAGTGTAGTTTTGAATCAATAGGTGTAATTTTTTTTTTAGATTTTGGATAATATATATGGATAACAAAAAAACCCATTAATATCTAAATAATGGATTAATACATTTTGAATAGTTACAGGTTTGTTTACACAGAACTTGGTTGCATAAAGATCACATTGGTTAACATAGTCAATCCTTGGGAGAATGTTTGTTTTGAGAAGGGAATTGCATATAAAATTAAAATGATTTAACTTAAATTCAAGTATAATTATCATGTGTAAGTTATTATGGTTTTATAGGATAAGTTGTGCCAAGTTTGAAAACACAAACTGAACATAGTCAGTATGTTATACTAACCCCTATTTGTAGAGGAATAATAAGTTGGAATACTATGAAGGATCAAAGAGATAAAATAATATTAATATTAATGATTTTTCATGTGATGAATAGGTTAAAAAATTACTTATGGAATAATTTTTGAAGTAAATAATGCCTTTGAAATATTATAGTTAGGTATACCATGTCAACTAGTGGAAACATATATACAGTCAGCTAAGATTTTGATGTTTTGAGCATGGATTGATTGAGTTGAGAAATTATACCTATTATAAATGATATATCATGCTAAAAAAACCTTTAAAAATTTATTTTATCATTTTTAACCTTGTATAACTTAATATATGCAAATTTGGAGGCTTTCAGCCTAGACAGGGTCTAGGAAACCCTAGTTTTAGGGTTTAGTTCATTTTAAGAGATTTAACCCTTCAATGTTTCTTTTTTTTATTAGTATAGATAAAATTTATTTTTTATAAATAATGGATGTGATTTAATTTTTTTAAGGAATTTAAAATTATGGATTTGACACAAGGGTATTGGCTTAGGCCTAATTATGCCTATAATAGAGTGTGGATTTTCAAAGGAAATGATAGATAGATGGTAAGTCAGGCCATGAAACTTTATGAGGAGGTGAAGGGAATCATAAAATTCTTATAATATTAAATAAAACTTTAAATTAAAACAATAAATATCAAATAAAGATAAAATTATTTAAAAAGGCCTACTATACCATACAAGTCAAGGGGAATGAATCATGTGAAAAGAACCAATGAAGGGTGAGCTGATAGTTTAAAGAGGTATATATAGGTGTTTTTAGATAATTTGAATAATATTAAAAATTTGGGATTGGAATCTTAAGCACAAACCAATATTTGGTATTTAGAACCTAAGGGTTATGCTTAAACAATCTAGTGAAGGAGAAAGAGTTTGATACTCAAAGGAAGGACATAATCTATGTATAGACTAGGTTGTATATTATAGTACAATATTAATGACATAAATATTTCCATATATTATTTACAAAACTATTTATATACCAAACAAACCCAAATCACAAGGAATAACAAGTGGAAACTATTGCTTAGTAAGGACAATTTTGAACATGTGAAAGTGACTAGTTGGGTTAAGAACCAAACCATGATGATAGAGTGGACTTATACTCAATACCTATACATCACCTTATATTTTTAATCATGTATTCAAATGTCAGTAACACTTCTCACATGAAAACTACTCTCTCTTTAGGGTGCGTTGGGTCCCTATTTGAAATAAATTTGAGAGTAGGGGATGTTATGTACAACATTACCTTGAAGGTATCTCCTAGGAGATGCCTTTCAAACATGCAACCTATTTGATGATATTAACATGAAAATGTATCACCCAATAGTGAATTCTAGGAGATGTTCTTGAAAGTGGAATGTTGGGGGTCCAATAGGTATCTCTTAGGAGATACCTCTAAAGAACCATTGAAGGTATTATAAGGCCTTCAAGGTATCACCTAATAGTTCCTCCCAGGAGATAACTTGAATGGAATTATATTAAATTCAAGGGTACCTTAAAGGTGTCTCCTATAAGATACATTTAAAACATGCATAAAGGTTCACTTGAATGTATTATAAGGCCCTTCAAGGTATCACCTAGTACTACCTTCAAACATACCTTGAAGGGCCTTGTAATACCTTTAAGGGTACCCTTATTAATTTTTTAAAGGTATCTCCTAGGGGATACTTTCAAAATCTTAGGTTCACCCTAGAGGTCCAAATCAAATACATTATCTCAAATTATAAGTCACTAATCATTTTCCATGATTTTGGCCAAAACCCTTATTTCTCAATATCATTTTGTATACTATTAAAATACATGGTTGAATGTTGATTTCATTAACTATTTTTCTATACCCAACTATTCCACTCTTATGCATGTTTTAAAGGTATATCCTGAGAGATGCCTTAAAATTAGGATGAAATTAGGATTGAATTATGTGGTATATGATACTAAAAGCTATTATTTTTTGGGATTGACATAAACAATGCTATTAAAAAAATATGTTATACATTACCCTTTTAACATTTTTAGGTTTTAACATATATTTATGATTGTGTTATGGTATAAATAAATATTTATCTCTTACATATAGGTATAAATTGGACTAATTTTATAAATACCCTATTTAGCAAATCTTCTCATGTCTTTTTCAAATGTCTAGGCTAAAAAATCATACATAAATGGTTTTCTAATGTGGAGACTATGTTTCTCTCATAAATAATGGTAAGATAATTAGTGAAGGAAGAATACACAAAGTTCCAAGTCTAGATGCTAAATCTTTGGAATCCATAAATCTCACTTCCACATGCCACAATGATAAAAAACCTATTTTTTGTGCAAGTGTTAATGTGATAAAAGATTTTGATATAAATCTATTACTTCCATTTTTTGAATCTTTTTGAGGATAATTTGTGGGATGAACTTGATAGTTTTACTATATTGAGGACAAAAATTATTAGACATGTCATAGACAAGTTTTATATAGAGGATGACATGGAAGGACATAATAATTCAAGTTTATTTATGCATATATAACCATTTCAAAAATAAAAACCTTAATTGGATTCATTGGTTTCATACATCAATTATCCTACCACATTTCATATCCTGAGAAATGATTTTATTGGGGAAGTGTACATTTGTTACATAAATATATAACTCTTATAAATAATGAAAAAAATGTTTTTGGTTATGTTGAATTTACACAACCATGGGATATTTTTGGTTGAAATTATGTTCCAATGTGTAAAATGAATTGGTAATGTACATAAGGCATGTTATACAACATTGTGAGACTTACAATATAGAGGTAACTACTATATCTATCATTACATGGCCTTCTAACAAGATAGTGGAAATTGAATGTAGAGAGATAAATTTACCCTACATGACACCAAAGGAGAAAAAAAATATAATTTTTTGAGGAGTATTGGATACTAAATTCTTTCCTTACATGACATTCCTAGAGCAAAGGCACCAAAAAAAACTTGTGCCTACAACTACTCAGGCTGAAAATGAATACAACAAAACACTTCACTCAACTAAGTAGAGTTTGATGCTAATGAGATCATAAAAGTGTATGTAGAGAAATTTTTTACAAAAAAAAAAAATTAGTTAGGATTATCATTTGAGATGATAAAATATACAAGGATAAAGTTGATTTATTCCACCAAAATAAATAGGAAAAAACATGTCTTGGATGCCCTTTCTATTGATTTGTTTATGAAAAAAATACAATTAATTTTTTGGGTACTGAGATCTTTTTGGAAATTTTTATTAAAATATATGTATTGAAGAGAAGTATATTTTTTGATATCCAAAATTATCACAAAAATGGGGAATGAAATGTGTTCCATGCAGAGAGGTTTTGACAAAAGCCACAAAAGAAGACAATGGTAGCTAAAGATTTGTTGGACCAATTAGTGGATGATTTTGAAGATATTTTTCCAATACTTACAAGTTTGGTAGATATATATGGTGCATGAGATAATGCTCAACATATTCCATCATCTTTCACTCAATAATTTATGAGGTGACACAATCAATACAAAACTAGAAGATATGGAATATGAGCCAATATCCCAGAGCTAAAATTCAATAACATGTGGAAAAATAATTTTCATGATCTGACCGTTGCCAAGTTTGATGACTTCACTAAGTGAAAAACATGTATCTTGTTGACTCAAAAAACATAATCTGAGTCCTTTTCTATAGATAAGAAATGTCATATTGATCAAGAATTTATGATGCACTCAAATTAGATACTTCTCGAAAATAAATGTATTACACACATAAACCAATGTTAGAGAAATACCCTAAAGAATGCCTCAATATCATTCATGACAAGGTGTAAGATCAAAAAACATTTTTTCAAAGGATTGTGAAAAAAATCAAAGTAATTACCAATATAATATTAAAGTTGTTAATGGCTAGGATTATCACACATGGTCATGGTGAAAATGGATATGGATAATTTGTTTACCATATGTTCTTGAAGGGTCTAACATTAATATCACATCAATTAACAAGTTTTTAGAGGATATGGAAACAACAATGCTAGATACTTATATATCTTTACTATATAAACATGGATCTTCAAAATATCCTTTGTATTATGAAGTTTTGTTTAATAATTACTACCTTAAATGCAAAAAATACATAGAAGAAGTAGAATCAATTGGTGCCTTCAAGAAACTTCCTTCCAGGCTATACATTTAACTAGATAATCATTTTGGAGATAATAAGAATAGGTAATTCCTTCCATCCATTATTATATTAAAAAATATCTAACCTTATATGGAACTAAATGTAATTCTATTACATTTACAAATTCACAAAATCAAATTATTTTGTATAAGTTTATGTTTCAATAGTTATCTCTCCTTTTCTAAAAATGTATTTTACTTGATGTCAAGGTTGGATTAATCCCTATAGGACACACCCATGAGTAAATCTATGTCACATTTAAAAAACCTATGTAAATGCATAAAGAGGAAATATGTATAGTGTGGTAGAGATGATGGACAGTTATAGGACATGTGAAAATACAATAAATTTCATGCCATATTTTATTGAATATGTAGTATATTTCAAAGACTATGTTAATAGTTACTAGATGAAGGGATGAAATGAAATAGTAGGCTTTATAAAAGTTAAATATTTTCTTCTATGCATGGAACAAGGTCATCCCATTATGCATTGTAAAAAATCTATGAGAGATAGAAATTAGTCCCATCCAATTAAATTTGGGTAACAAAATAAAATGGTAAGCCAAATGTTCTAGAAGATAACCTAATGAAAATAATTTTAAAAGACTTGAAAAAAAGAGAAAAGTCACAAGAATCCATTGTTGCAAAATTATTGGTTAGAAGTAGAAAAAAGAGTGAAAAATAATTAAAGATAACTTGATTAAGTATGTTAAATAATTTAATGAATTTTGTTTCACCATAAATAGCAAATGGAAGGATCTAGCATATTACTTCCAAAATATCCATGATACAATGAAATAAGACATGTTGGTTTATGTTTTGGCATAAAACTCACCACAATATACCCTTGCATAGATATCTACACAAAATGGTTCATGATTGTGCCCTTGATTTTGGAGTGGCATCTACAAATACATATGTTGGTCTAACAAGAAAAAAATAAAATTTTCATTTGATCTAGCTTAAGATGTGCAAAATAGAGATATTTTATTTGTTAGACCTAATTATTCTACAGGAGTGAACTAAATAATATGGGTTGCTAGACTTGAAATCAACATTGAGATACTATAAGTAAATGGATATATATAACAAAGTGTCAAAATGTCTTGGTTCATCCTAGTTTATGTAGGAAAAAAGATGTAGAAGAAGCAAAAATGTATTTATATTTTTTGGATAAGAAATGGAAGCCAAACCCAATTGCCACCTTTTTAACATCTAATATTATATATAGTATCATCTATGCTTGGAAACTAAATAAAAACTGGAGATGTCATACATTTGTTCTCACCAATTTTTTAAAATTCATTATAATAGACTATTTGAGTACATAATCACATTAGGCACTTCAAAAATAGTGATAAAAGATTGAGATATATTTATTTATTTCATGACATTTGTAATTTGAAATGGTGTTTCCCTAATTTTTGAATGATAAGTACAAACTATTTTTTTTCAAAATTTAGTGCATATTTGTGGCATGTAAAATGTTTAATTATACATTTAAAAATGTTTATTGGATTCACTTAGGAGATGACTTATTGTTTTATTTATTTTTGGAGAGTTTTCAAGTGTCACTTCACATTTTATGTATTCCAAATTAGGTATTTGCATTTTGGGATTAAAATAAACACTACAACATTTGTATTTTATATTTTCTACTTTAGAAATTAAGTCTTCGACAACTATGCATCAATAAAAGGTCTTAGGCATTTATGAATTGGAATATTCACTTTGCATTTTGATTATTTCAAAATTGTCTTCAAATTTTTTGTATTTGAAATAGTAAGTTCAAATTTCTTGAACTATAAAACGGTCTTAAGAAAATAGTCTTCACAATTTGTAACATTAGGATTTACTCATCAACGTTTATGCATTGCAAAATACACTTTGAGAATTTATGTGTTTGAAAAACAATCTTTGGGGTTTATGCCTTAGAATATCCCGATTCATCCTTTGAATGTTATGAATTACACTTCAGGCATTTGTGTCCCAAGATTTTCCACTTCATAATTAAAGTTTTATGAGAAGTCCCTTAGGACCAACCATAACCATTTGACCACAAACTAAACCTAACCCAAGTTAGATTGACATACTAGCTAAAACCACATTTTAAACCTAACTTGACCTTGAAATTCAATTGTTTATGGTCACCATAATCCCTAATGGTCACCTTAACTGTCAATAGTAAGGTTCTATCATCTCAAACACTTAATTATGACATCACTCTAACTTGATTTTTTATAATTAGTTAATCTAATTTGTGCATGAGCCCATACATGTGAGAGATAAATTTAGACAACAAGTTATAACTCTTGTTAATTTCTTTTTTTACCTCTCCTTCCTTCCTATAAAGAGAGAGGAGAGGGTAAATAAGGATCGAGAATCAATCAATCATCCAAAAGTAGAGCTTATTACATCAATATTTTTTTGTAGGTGTTTTTCTAGTGATCTAAAAATCATGATAGAGAGCCAAAGTGTTGTCATATATTATCTAATAGGACAAGTATTATTACTCTACCAAAATCACTCCAGATTCTATCAACAAGTTTTGCACCTCAACCATTCATTTGATCAACCATCAACAAGCTAAGTATCTATTTTTAATTATTCAGTCACTTTATTTGTATATTTCAATCAACCTAACCCAATCCAATATCTTAGAATCTCATTCTATAGCCTCTAACTTTTTATTACCCAAACCTAACCCACAGTAACCACTAATGGTCACCCTAACCACCAATAGTTTATCCTAACTATAGATGGTTACCCCAACCACTGACAGTCACCTCAACCTCTGAAAGTCACTATGGCATAAAATAATAAGATATTTTCACCCACTAGACCTCAACCAAATCCAACTTTCTTTATCTCTTCTTGTTCATAGAGCCCCAACCTACTTTATGAAGTTTATCCTAGCCTATTTATCATTACTATTGACCCATTTGTTGATTTATTTAATCAATTTCATCTATTTATTTATCAATCACTTCTTGTAATTAAATTTTAGTATCTTTTATGATTTATTCAAGTACTTTATCTTTAAATTTCTTAACTTAATTATTTCAAAAGGCATGGATTGATAGCCTCCTAGGGAGATCTTTCTTCTTAAATCTATCTAATGTTAGGAATCCACCCAAATATCTATCTAACCAACCATTTTCTTTAGTGTTGTATTATCTACAATTCATTCCTCCCAAGCCAAAGAGGAGATCTCAACAATCATTTGATCAATGTGGGCATAACCAGACAAGTTTTTCTACCATACCTATGTCTAGTTTATTTCCTATTCCTTTCTTGGAATATAAGCTAAATTTTTTTGAAACACATAGAAATGAGCATGAAAGATAAGAAATATAACATAATATCTATGTGGGAAACCCTCTTGGGGGATAAAACCCACTCTCAAGCCTACAAAGACATGGACTAATTTTCTTATGAGATGATTACAAATAAGATAATTTAGTAAATCACCCATTTCATAAGGAGAACCAATCCCTAAATATGACACACACCAACTTTCCTAAGATTTTGAGCACCAACACAACATCTATGAAAAGAACAACTCCAAAACTATTGATTACTTCTCAATTTGATGGAGAAACCCTTTGCTTGTTCTCATGCATCAAACCTATAAATTCAAACATAGAATTATGACCACAAGGTCATACATGAAATAAAAACTAAAATATATCTCTCAAGACATCCACACAACTTTTAAAATCTTCACAAATATTTTTTTCATCATACACACTCACAACAACTCAAATATTCACTGTCAAGTCTATAAACCATCACCTTTGCTTTCACTCTATATAGAGTCTTCATGAATATTATCTTCTTGGTCAGCCAAAAGACTTTAATTAAAAATTAAGACTTATATAAAACTAATAAATTTCTCAAATCCATTATCATAGGTTTTTCATTACCTCATTTGCCCCAAACAATCATTAGGTCTTGGTGAGACCCAAAACAATGTGGCCTTCATAATAACATGTTACATGTGAGACTACTTGGACCACATTCATCCTTTAAGAATTATTTAAAAAAATTAAAACTTGTATCCAATATCCCATTTTTCAATCTAATATGGGTTAATATCACCTATAACACCAACTCAACACTTGAACCTACTAATTAGGTCTCATTGCTCTTTTTAGGCTTACATACACAAAAAACATAGTCTCAAACTTCTAAAGCAAATATTCAAAATATTTCACATAAACAATATGATTAGATCACATTTTTTAACCCTTAAATACATATGATATACCTAAATGTTATTTATACACTTAAATATAAGTTCCAAACACTAAAAACAACTCTCAAAATGACCACTCAGGATGGTCATACACAGTCAAAATATAGTTATACTATTTTGACTCTTAATATCTGATCAAGGGCATATCATGACATATAATACTTTATAATAAGCCTTATATACATATATAACATTTCCACACCCATTTTTTTCTTAAATTCTACTCATAACACCTTCAATTCACTCTTATAACATGGTCACTCAATCTGCCAGGGCATTCAATAAACACAGTCAACTTCTAAACAATTGTTCACACTAAAGATGGATTTTTCAAACTTCTAAAATCCACAAAAATAGTTCTCATGGAGTCTATAACATTATCCAATTTATATTTCATCTTTAAACATTAAAATACCATCAATAAATCTTTAATTAGCCTTCTCATGTCACTTGCAGAACATGGTTAAATACATAGTCAAATTTAAATCTCAATAACTTTAATTATATTAACATTCAAACCTTATAACTAGATTATATAGATACATGTTGAAGTCCTTTACAAATTTTATTTTTACTACATCAATAAATTTGTCTTGGATAAAAATATATAGTTTAAAAACTATAGACTAGTTTTCCCTCATTAATTGGAATATTCAAATTCCAATGGTCACTATGTTAATGATAAACATCAGACACTTTGACATCATCTCATGCTCCCTGAAAACTTTGAACAAATGTAATTCATAGATCTCCTTAGGAGTAGCATAGTCTTTACCTTGAAATTGTCACCATGTATCTTTGACACAGGCATCCACAATTATTCCACTTAGTAGCTCTACGTTCTTTCTATGCACATTGACTATTTGACTAAATGCACTCCATTGATCTCCATTTGTACAAACACTCACATGTTGTTGATCTTCTATCCAAACTCCATGATTATGACATATGTCACTATCATGTGTAATCTTGAATATTTAACTTTAAATCACACCTTTGAATCCTTATTTGATCATATTAAACATTCACTATTAGATCTATGATCTGATTAAACACTCACCATAGATCTTCGATAATGCAAATTTTGCTAAGTATGGGAACTTAGTAAAATCTGCCTAGAAGGCCAACTTTGTACCTTAATAACATTTTCTATGCTTAACCTCATGACCTAAAATTTTAACCATATGATCTTCTCACATAGGTAAATCCATACATGTATAAAATAGCTCCTAAAACTTTCATACATGTGAAATATGACATTATCAATATTCTCACTCAACTTTATCTATCAAGATGATTTTTTAAGCTTAGACATTCATATTACTATTTTTATGAATTCCATTCACTTCCATAAATACTCTAAGCACTCATAACACCCCATAGGGTCTCTATAACATGTCCATACCATCAATATCATCCATTAATTGTCTATCCAAGTCAAACACTAAAGAATCATGCAAGAACACTAAAGCACATTGAAACACACTTTGTCATTGTCAATCAACACACATGATATCTTATCAACAACCTTAGTCACCTTGGAGAAATCATTGACAAACCTCCAATAGATACTTGGTAAAGACCATGGAAATTTAGGTACCAAGCATAGAAATACCTCAAATATTAGTGTGCATCATAAATACCATGAAACCAAATGTAAACTATGATGATGCATATCATGGAAACAATCATATAATATCATATATTAGATTTATTAAATTCTAAAAGGTATGTAGCTACATATAATAAGGCATCACATAATAAAATTTAACTCAAAAGAAATGATGACACTACATGACATGACAACTATAGGATCATATATGGACAAGGACACAATAACACATTGATAACAAAAAACTCAATCATCCAAAAGACTAAACATATAAGAAATCAACCACACTAAAGTACACAACACATAATATAACCAATGTAACGACCATATGTAATCACATAATATAGATACCAATGGAAACACACAAGATGTAAGTACTAAAAATATATGATATAATGAATGTAAAATGGCTCAATATGATAAATGGAACAAAAAAAGATATCACCATAAAATAAATTGTATATAAATGCCCCTAAGGTGGAACATATCACTAGTGTCATCATTCCCCTTAGGGTGTGGGAAATAAAGTAGACACATAACATTTGACAGTCCATAATCATATATAAATTATATATCTTATAACTCATTTTTTGTGCCCCAATACAACTCTATTTTCAAATTTCAAATAGGGACCCATTACTATCAAAAAATCTTCATTTTGTGGTCTAAACAAACCTTAGAATTATAATATTAAATTAATCCATTCAACCTAAGGTTATTTAGGGTTTAATTTATCATTTCAAAATAAAAAATCAAATCTTATGAATTTTATAAAATGGTTTTATTTATCACCTTTGTTTTTCATTTCAAATGTTTTGGTTTATTTGGCTAATGTAGATGATGAGATTTTTTCTATTGCATATCAAAATTTGTATATGTTTAGGATTATTTTTAGTACTTAGACTTATTCCACATTCATTCTTTGGCTAAATTCCTTAACTACATTTCCATATCATGTTGATTCTAGTTTCTTTGATCATAGTTTATTGGACACCTATGGAACCCTGAGAGCCATCCATATTTCAACATCATGGCTACCAATATCATATATTTTAATAAATAGGCCTAAGTTTTCTTTTCATAGATTCTAATTTATTGAGATTACGATATGTGGCATCATCACATTAACTTAGAAACTCAAAAACTATTTGAGGGAAATAGCACTCAAAGTTTCAAATAAACCTCAAATCCCTAAGATCGTTCCATGTGGTATGATCCCTTTCACTCAAAACACATTATACCAAAGTATATAGACTTATCTCAAAAGTTATCCAAATAAAAAATGGCTTTCCATATGCCACAATACTAGACACTTACCTTTTGATAGGTCTAATTACAATGTCAAATTTTCTAAGACCTTAGATTAATGAAATCCATCCACATGGCATGATCTAGTAAACTCAAATCCTATCAATCAAAGGTACATTACCAAGATTATATGTTCTATAGATCATCGAGATTCATCCAAGTACCATCATATTGACAACTTGAAATTTGTTAGAAGAAGGTACAAGAGTAAAATAAATAAGATCCTCTAGATACATGAGAACCATCATCCATGTGGTACTATCACAGGTGGTCTTTAATATCTTGACCTATTGAACAAGGGAACACTTGAATTTATACTCTTTCATTACTTATCCATTTGGGATGAGGTAAATTATGTAGATCCATATTCATCACAAGATCAACTATCTAAATATGATTGAATGTTTATTAATGATTTTCTACCAATAAATATCTTGGGATTGCACAACACAATAACAAAATTTGAGGTAATGACTTGCATCAATTTAATTTGAGATTTATTTATTAATGGTGCTATTACTAGGGATTTCCTAAACTTTAAAATTCATAAAAGTGTAGTATAATATATTTATAGGTAATCATTCAATAATTATTTATAACTTCAAATGCCTAAGGTGACCCATGACTAGGTTTCATCTAATGCTTGGTTAGAGCATAATGCAATTGAGGAAAAAATCAAAAAATGGATTAATAAAGGATAAATATTAAATAATTAGGGTGCTAATTTTTTATTCCCCATAATCAAATTTGGGCTAGGAATTCAAATATAAATAAAATTTATGAATATTTTGTATGGTTTTCCTAGCACCACCTATGTGCATGAGGAATGGGTGCCTTTGTTAAACATGATTTTGACCATTGATAAAAATGGATCATTTAGAAAATGCATTAGTGTGAGGCTAAGGGCACAAATGTTTTGACTTGACCAAAGGGCCTGTAATGGAATTTTTTATATGATGTCTTATGTACTAGACACAGTCATGGGAACAATATACAAGACTTATATGCAACCCTAGGAACCATATAATGAATACATAAAGAACATGATCTATGATGATTATTCAATAACACATGTTTACAAGTTTATAAGTGAAATCAAAATAATTTCAAAATACATTTACCCATAAGTGTACCAAGCCATCTATGGGTATCAAATTACTAGGTTTTCTAAAAATATAACAAGTATAGGAAAAAAGGGATTACTAGTACTATCCTGATTGTATCATAATTAGGATAGAGGGAACTAGGGTAACTCCTCTATATTTTACTCATTATGTCCCTAATAAGGTGGTAGAGTAGGAAATAACATATAAAATATACAATAGTGTGGATGAATATATTAATGCTAAACACCAAGCGTAATATCATAAAACCCCTATGAACATTGGTCAAATTCAATAATTAGTAAGGAAATGCCTCAATTCAGTTGTAAAAGTTAGGTACTATTATGGTTAGAATAAGAAAAATACAAATATTGGGACCCTAGGAGAAGAATCAGGAAATATCTCAATTATCTCAAGAAAAAGGGAGTTCATATTCCTTATGGCCATAATATTATTGAGAATGATGAAATATTTATCAATGCTCTAGATGACTCTAAGGTCTAAATTTGAATGAATAAACACAACATGCCAATGGTGGTTACACATAAGATTTAGTATAGTCCTTGAATTACCAAAGAGGAGGTAAACAAAATTATAGATCAAGAAAATAGAGATAAAGTTATCAATGACACCAACCACAATCTTAATCATCCTAAGAGAAAGAGCATCATCCCTATCCTTAGGTATAAGCTAACCCATTGGAATTATATACAACTCAAAAGGATATGGATCCCTAAAATAGGAATAATATTCTTAAGATACTTCCTAAGCCTCAACTAATGGATACATTGCTACTCTATATAGTATATACAACATCACCACCTCTTATAAGTGGGAAAATAGAATAAATTTACTTATCATCCTTGCCTCCTTTGAATAAAATTCAAAACATAAGTCTTCCTAGATTTTTATAGAGTTATTTTATGATAATTTAATCATTAATAACACCCCCATCACATAAATCATCTCCACTAATGGCACCTATAGTTTCATTTCATATGCCTCCGTATAATGTGTCTCTCTCATCCATTCCACCTTCTACCACTTCTTCCATTCTCACTTCACTTCCACCTATGTTAGATGGTTCATTTCCATCCACTGATAAATCCCATTCATCTTCCACTCCACCCATTGTTACTTACCATATGAATTCCAAAACTCTTCCAGTCTCTCTTAGGAATTCCCAAGAAGAGGAAAGACCTTTAGAGGGTCTATTCATCCATGTAGGTCTTCTTTATGAGGAATCAGAGAAAGAACATAAAGAGATAGTCTTACTAGTGGATTACACTAATGATGAGGAAAAATAAAAACTAAAAACTATGGAATAAGAAGTAAAGGATAAAATTAAGATAATTTAAATAAAAGAGGATATTCAATATGAAGAAATTGGGAAAAAATAAGATAAATCAATAAACACAAGGTTGTTTAAAAGAAGTGATAGACTAGTCCCCACATAATATTAATATGTTCTTATTGAAGAATAAATTCATGCCCTCAATAAGGTAGTGTCATATCTCACATCCTCCCTTATAGTTGTAGATACTAATATTGTTAATGTGTCATATACTAGTCCAATTGTTACACCCCTTTCACCATAGGAGTCATTACAACAATGTTGTTTGAAAATAAAGTAATTGTATGCCCATAATGATACTAAGGAAATTGAGAAAAAATATTATAGTTATTTTGATTATTCAATTATTTCAACCACATCTTCAATAATAATCAGAACCAAAGCCCCTAGAATGAGGGTTTATTTTAAAGACTTGGTGTCTCTTTTCATTTTTGATACCTGACCACCACAAACACCCTCAAGGATATCTAATAAATTGTAATTATCCATTCCTAGTATACTCAAGTTTATTATTCCATTATGATCATCTTAAAGACCCCAAGAAATATAAAATATGTCGTAGATACTACACCCCAAAGGGACATCTCAGGATAGAATAGATTTAGTCAGCGACATATTCAATTTCCTATGTAAATAAGTGTTTCAATTCTTAAACCAAGATTTTTACCACATTTAACCTTTTTAGATACCATTAATCCTAAAAAACAAGAACTCATAGTCCCTTCTTGGGTCAAAGAGTCCCAAGAGTGAACAAAAGATAGAATGGGCTTAATCCTAATATAGTTTCCAAAAATAAGTACATACTTTGATAAATAAATTGACACTATTAATAGGGCAAGTAAAATAAAGTAAATGGATAATAAATGGGAAGAAATAATATTAGAACAAAGGGAGAAGTCATTCTATTTACCAAAGAAATAAGATGAACCCCATTGAACCTGATGAGTATGATGAGGAATTTTGTGTTTTCATGGACTCAATTGGGGAAGACATGAAATAGATGTACATGATTTATAATTAATCCAAACAAATGATTATATAGAGGTAAATTATTTAGAATCCAAGATAAATAGTAGACAATGTTTAGAATACAACAAATAAATTGTATATCTTAAATGTGATAAGGACTTTAAGGGGTGATTTATAGCCTCATTGGGGGAGAGTGTTAACCTTATGGAACTAATTGAAATAAATAAAAATAGACTTGAATTTTTTATATCTTGTGAAATAAATAATGTTTATAATCATTTAAATTTGATAACTACCCAAGAGGTTGTATGGCCTTGAAATATGTTATTTCCAAAATAGACAATGCCTTCAATTGGCATCAGTAGATGAATGCCTTAATAGCACAATTTTGGATCCAAGAGAGATGGGATATATAAGTTTTGAGGGATATGATGGTCATAGGTTTGATTCTCCTATAGGTAAATAGATGAATAGACCCAATTTTTAAGGATTACTCAGATCAACTTCATAAATATTCAAGGCTGAAGTAAAAGGCACATTATACAATACCAATGAATATATTTTGTAACTAATTATTTTTTAAAAATGTAATGTGACTAAGTTAGAGGTCTATAGAGCTTCAAAATATGAGTAAAAAATGTTAATGGATGAAATCATATGGATATTCAATCCATCCATACTCAATTTTGACATTATAAATAATAAGCTTGACATTGTATATGTATTATGTGCAAAATCCAAGGTTGTTGAGTAGGATAATACTACAACATTTATCACATTACTATTACCACCCAAATGTATTCAAACTTAAGTTCCAATTCACATAATGCTGTATAATTATATTAGACCCACTAGATCTTTAGATGCAAGGCCTTAGGATACTTCAGTAACTACATTAAGTATGTAGTCACCTTATTCTAGTAGTGTTAATTTAGTACCATAGATATATGTGTACATTAACATGTATTATAGTGTAACTAGACACGATTATCTATTATATTTATAGTAATTTACATATGTATATTGTAATTATATAATTTTGGCTATTTGTCTTATGAATATCTTACACATGTATGTTTTTCATGAGTTTATAATTGGAAGTGTAAAATTAGACCTAGCTTGGAGGATGACGAGACCACTCCCCAAGAATATATATACATGTAAATTTTCCATTCCAAAGAGAGGATAATTTTTTGAATAATGTGAATAATAAATTCCACTAATTATTCTACAAGTTTGTCTTAATATCCACTCTTTTTCTTTTCCAAAACCTTGTGATTCATTGAAGAAGTTCCATCATTATGGTATCATTAATATTTAGGATATGTAGAAGTGTTTTCAATAGAGATATTCAGATTGTGATGCATTTAATTTGAATGATTTATGTTTATTAATCATAATCTCCCTTTGAAGATGTGCAATTATAATCACATTGGTAGCAACCTTTGATTATGATAGTGAAGTTTATTGTATTTGTTTCCTTATACTCCTGACTATGTTTGTGTGTTTTTTGTGTTGATATCAAACTAAAAAAGACATTAGTTCCATACCACTTGTATAACCCATTATTAAGGATCCAATTTATAAGGTTTTCATCTATATTTGATTCACAAACCCTCTTTTTTTCTCTACCCTTCCCTCTTTTTATACCTTTTTTTATCAAGTCCACCTTAGGTTATAATCCACTCATCCATCTCAAGTATTAATTTTGTTTTTTTTAGATTCCATACATTCAAACTATCTAAGGTAAATAACCCAATGCTCACCACTATTTTACCACTAGGTTATTTTAATAACTTAATATGATATAACTTATGCCTTCAAGTGAATCTTTTCATTGATCCTAAAATATTAGAGCCTGACCCATAAGATTTTATGCTTTATGTAAAACCCACATCAATATCAATTCATCTAATGCTAGAAGGATGGAACCCCCTTTAATTTATTAAGAGAAACACTTGAGTTACACTATATATATCTATAATAATAATAAGGTCCACATTATATATATATATATATATATATAATTCCCACCCCTGCATATCCATAAAATACCTAAGATAGATATAATCATCTTAAGGGGACCCTAAACCCAATCTTATTCCCTAATCAGAAGAGGTCATCTTCCTATGCATATTATGGCCCTATCTTGGTTAGCTAGTTCAACTATAATTATGCCTAGAGACATGCACAATTTTCCTAAAAACCCTAAAAAGTGTCTTCTTTCCTTTTCTCCCTCAAGAGGTAGGACTGTTGAAGAGCATATAAAGACTTTCAAGACTACATTAGGGATAATAAATATAACCCATGAGGATGTGTCATGCAAATGTTTCCCTTTTACTTTGTAATATGTTTCTTATGGTTGGTTCCTCAATATACTAGAGGATTTAATTACCTTTTAGAACAAATGTCAAGATACCTTTTTGGTATAATTTGGATATGTCACTAGCTTAAGTGTCATATACCAACATTTTAAAATCATGAAAAGAGATCCTAATGATACAATCAGAGCCTTTAATGCAAGATTTATAAAGATGTAAAGTTGAGTTAATGATGAGTATACACCCAATGCTAGTTAGCAGTTGAGATGTATAAGAATGGCTTAGAATCTATGACAATGATCTTCCTTCATAAAGCACCTAATATTACATCAATGTTGTTGGCATGTGCCAAAGCCATGAATATTGACATGTATTTGAATCCCTAGTTACAAGCTTTAGCCCTACCAAATATCAGTCTTATCTTTCCATCCATCAATCCTATTTTAAATACTAATAAGAATGTTATGGATCACAATTAGAACCAAGTGTATACATAATTGCCTCTGGCCCATGATCTACCTAACTAGAACCTAAACTTTCTGAATAATCATATGTATTCACCTAATCATCAAAATTAGTACCAATCCCTAATACTAGTTAATGATTTTACCACATAAGGTACTACTAATTCTACAAAAGTGGCATTGGATGTTATCTAATGGATGGTATAGAAGCTAAGCAACAAATTCTTGATCATACAAAATCAAATGGGAAACACCATGGGATAAAATAACAATCAGTTTTTCACATTTAAAGGGTATAATATACCTTTATAATTATCTATAAATAATTTAAAACAACTACCTAACAAGTTCCCAAAAATAAATATCATGGAAGTAACACTGCCTAATTGGTGCCAAATTCATAATACAACACAACATAGTGAGTTAAACTATATAGAGTTTTATAATTATTTTAAGATATTTAAGAAGAAAATGGATAGGTATAAAGGTTCTCTAAATCATTTAGATCCATCTTCCTTCACTACTTATAATCTATCAAGTATGGAAATGATGTTCGGGGCATATGCATTCCCATTCCTAGTAGAGGATGAGAATGTACCAAAAGAGAACAAATATGAAGTCCATGATTTTTAGAAGTACCAAATAAATAAATACAGTCTTATAAATAAATTCTAATATTATATCATGACTTCCATGCCTCAAAATAATACTACATTTATTACTCTAGACACAAAAGCTAATAATAATCCACCCCTTTAAAGGGAAATGATCAGTAATATATTATTGATATATAAAATAAAAATAGATAAAACATAGTTGAGGATATGAATAAAATTATGGAAAAAATCACTCTTCATGATTTGTCTCAGATTACAAAGTAAAGATTGATGTTATTAAAAGTGTTGACTATCAATCCATCCACTAATAAGTCCAAAGTTGCACATGCTAATGTGGTTTTTCATCGAGACAAACCTAAGGTACCACATTTTTTTACTATCATAATGTTTGGAAAAAATATTCATAATTATTTGGTAGACTCAAGTGTTTTATCCAACATCATGCCTACAACTATTTTCAATAAGTTAAGGTTGACTCCAAACAAGTCTAAGAGGGCAATGTTTCATATGGACAAGACTGTAGTCCTAATTATTAAGAAGTTACTAAATATTTAAATTTAGCTAGATTCATAACCATGTGTTCATAAATATATAGATATTTTGGTCAACATTTTTGAAGCTTATTTTTTACTTCTAAGTCATGATTGATAAAAATATATTGAATGGATACATGGTAATAGATTTCTCACACAAGTGGTTTCCTTGGAAAGGAGTATCCAATTAGATTTGAGTTTACTAAGAACTAAATATTAAATACATAATTATGAAATATAATACAAAAAATGAGAGGTTAAATTTCACATCCTCACATTTAGGTGTTTATACATTTACTACAAATCATGAACCTCATGAATTAGAGTTTGAAGGTCCTTAACAATTATGGACTCTTCATTTTGATGGAGCTAGGTCTAAGTAAGGATGTGGTGTCATCATATATTTTATCAATCCATATGAGATACAATATCTCACTACATATATGTTGTAATTCCCTTACACCCATTATTGAGTTAAATATGAATATCTAATTATGGGCTTATAGTTTGGGCTAAAACATAATGTTAAGAAACTATTGATATTTGGTGATTCAGAGCTAGTTGTGAATCATATCAGAAGTAAATATTAGATAAAAATATCATAATTAAAAAATTATAATCACAAATCATGGGATATTATTTCATCATTTTAAGCATTCAACATCAAGGCTATCCTAAGGGAATAAAATTAGACAACATATTCATTGGTAGCTTTGACTACCAATTTAGCACCATTCCAAGAATCTAAAAAGTAAAAGTTTTCATTGTAATTGGTTCCTTTATCCTTTATCCTAGTTAACATTTAAAAAATTAGGTGTTTTATGATGATTATTAAATCATATAGTTTATGAATAGTTCTAGAGCCTTTTAATGTCAAATAATAAATGAAAAGGATTTTAAACCTATGAACACACAATACCTAGGAGAATATGGAAAATTACAGCTCAAATAAAATTGAATACCTATGAGAATGGTATCATTAGAGAGAAATTTTGACATGGATACACAAGCTAAAAAATGGAAGCAATCCAAAAAAAGTGAATCTAAGTTCATCAAATGAAATTTGGGAAATTATGAACATCCTCAGTATGTAAACATTAGATTGAGTTATACTAAAAGTAAGAAATAAAAATTGAAGGATATATTGATAGAATATAAAAATGTGATAACTTGGACATATGAGACTATGAAAATATGTGATCCTAGGGTCATCACACATACTATCACTATGAATCCAGAGCATAAGCCTTTTATGTAGAACTAAAGGCCATTGAATCTAATTCTAGATCCCCTCATTCATATAAAGTTTTATAAGCTATTGGATTATAAGATTGTATTCCCAATTATACATTCCACTCAGGTTCATAACTTAGTTCATGTCAAAAAATAATGGAGAAATCAATCTATCTTTTGACTTTAACAACCTAAACAGAGCATTAGAAAAGGATAATTATCCTTTACCCTCCTTAGATGAAGTAATTCAAGTGGTCAATGGATATAAAATGATGTCCTTTTTGGATGTATTTTTAGAATACAATAAAGTATTAGTATAATAAAAGGATCTAATGAAGACCACTTTTACCACCAAGTGGGGAAATTTTGCATATAATAAGATGCATTTGTTTTAATTAATGTAGGACAAACCACACAACATGCCATAGACTTCACCTTTCAATGGATCTTTGTAAAATGCATCATTTTTTACAAGGATGATCTCACAATGTTTTAAAATAATAGAGTTGATCTTGTAGGTCATCTACAAAAAATATTTAATAGATGTAGAAGATAAGAAGTGTCTATAAATTCAAATAGAATCATATTTTGAGTTACAAAAGCTATACATGTTAGGCTAAGTTATTACCAAATATGAAATTTCCATGGAGCCAAAATGAATCCATGTCATTTAAAAAATAATCCCTCCTTATAGTAGGAAATAAATAAAATATTTCTTTGTCAAGATAAAAAATTTCTGAATATTCATTTTTGGATTTGTAGAGATTGGCAAGCCACTGTGTTGAATCAGGATGCTAAAGTATAGTGGATAGCTAAAACCAAGAAATAATTTTAGAATATTAAGATTTCCATCTCCCAATATATAGTTATAATTAGTTTTGATTCTAATAAGTATTTATTTATGTATTCATTTAATTTAGAGCACACTATAATGATAATCCTCACACACACATAATATATATATATATATATATATATATATATATGTATATATATATATATATGTATATGTATATGTATATGTATATATATGTATATGTATATATATAAATATGTATATATGTATATATATATATATATATATATATATATATATATATATATATATATATATATATATATATATTATGTGTGTGTGAGGATTATCATTGTAGTATGCTCTAAAATAAATGATAATAAACATCCAATTTCCTTCATGAGTTATAATATAAAATATTTGATGAGAGATAATAAAATATATTCCTTGATCAAAGTAGTGAATAAATTCAAGCACTATATTCTCTAAAACAAGACATACACCATTGCGTTAGACCCAATTTTCAAGCTCATAATTGGCCAACATGAATTAGGAAAGAGAAGAGGTAAATAGATGGCTAAATTAAAAGAGTTCAATCTTGAAATTAAACCTACCATGATGGTATGATGCTAAGTATCATCTAGCTCATGACTAAAGTAGATCCATATATTCACATCATGTAGATCAATGAAACATAGGTAGTTGGTGTGGATTGGTATACCTACATTATCCACTACCTACTCATAGGTACATGTCCCCTTGAGTTGAACAAAGATAAAAATAGATCACTCAAGCTCAAGTAAACCCATTACATGATCAAAAAGGTATTTTTGTACCAAAATAATTATTAGGGCATCTACTTGAGGTGTGTCTCAAGATAATAAGATACAAACATTCTAGATAATTTACATTAGAATATAGGTAGTGGACATCCTTTTATAAATACCATAACTCACAAGATCTTGAGAATGAGATACTATTGGCCTACTATTTCCAAGGATGCACATAATCATGTCAAAACATTCCATGAATTTCAAGTATTTAAAAAAAAGGGTAGCATGCAAGCCATTCCACTATATCTTATGATCAAAAGATGCCCTTTTTCTCAATGGGGTCTTAACTTTGTTGGAGTAATCAATTTTAATTATTCATTAGGACACAAGTTCATTTTAATAGCTACAAATTATTACAACAAAGGGATAGATATTATGGATACAAATAATTCCAAAGTCCAATATGTGATTAAATTTTTAGAAGAAAATATATTGATCATATTTGGGACTCCGGTTTCTTTGGTATAAAATAATGGTGTAGTATGTTAATCTATAGAATTTATTGAGTGGGTAGACAAAAATTATATTACCATTAAGTTTTCCTCGAATTAAAACCCATAAGGGAATGGATTTGTTGAGTCCACTAACAACAATTTGATGTATGCCATTGAAAAATCATTATAAGATAAACCAAGAGAATGGCACCTACTATTAAAGTATGCACTAGGGGTAGACAAAAAAAGGTATAAGTAATCCCTTAAAGCTTCAACTTTCTTACTAATATATGGATAAAAAATTGTCTTTTATATTACTCTAAAGCTACCAATGTATTAGTTCATGCAAGAGTATACACAAGAAGATGAAAGTATTTAGTCCAGGTTACGTGACATAGTCTAGATGAAGGATACACAAAAAAAGCATTATATATCTTCAATAAGCACCAAGACATTATCAAGAGGTGGTTTGATAAAAGATTCAAATTCAAGGCTTTAAAAATTTTAGACTTGGTGTTTTTTATGAGATAAGGCAAATGAAAAGAAAGGATGGTGTGACAGATTCACTCCTTTATAAATTGGGCCATATCAAATATTTGACATTCTAGGAAATAATAATTTTCACCTAAGAGACCACCAAGGTAATGAATTCATTTTTCCAATAAATGGATATATTTTGAAACATTATATTATGGTTGTTCCATCTAAATATGATCCTAAATGACTATAAATTCCATTTTAGAAGTAAGAGTAGATTAGGTTTTCTACTTTAGAAAGTATATTTCTTGCTTTCTATCATTTTCTTCCTTAGATATATTTATTGATTTCATAGGTTAATCCTTCAAAGCTTTCCTATATTATTTTTATGTCTTCAACATTTGATTTCATAGTTAGTTATCTTTCTAAACTAGTTACTTAAGTTTTAGAATAGTCTGATCAATTTCTTATGCTTGAATTATGAAAAACCTTCTAAAAGGAAAGGGGATAATTGAAGAGGTAAATAACTTGAATTCACTGGGATTTATTCTTATATCTCCTAGGATATATTGAATTAATGGATGTGTTATGACTAAAATCAAGTTTTTATATTAATTGAATAATTTCAACAGATCTTTGAAAGTTTCTCTGATACACTCATGCAAATTTTAGAAATAATTTTCATTATCAAAGACCAATTTGACTCTTACATGCTAAAAATTGGATGAGAGATAATAAACATTAAAAAGGGATGTATTTAAACAAGGACATATTGATAAAAATTAGTTTTCTTATACATATACCCACCTAGTGGTGGTTCCTAACCCTTCTTCTAAGGAATTTAAAAAAAAGGAATAAGGGTGATTCAAGTAACCTCTATTAGGGTTATGGGTGCCTAGATTAAAATTGAATAATGATTAGATTAGAATCATAGGTATCTATATCAGGATTATGGACACTAGACTAACATCAAATTAATGCCCAAGATTCCATTATTGTTGTTTATAAAATTAAGAATTCAAAATAAAACCTATAGTGTCTATCTAGATCTCTGTCAAAACTCTCATAAAAATGTGTAAATGAATTCCATGTAATCAAACATATATCCTAGAAATGAAAAGGGTTAGTATGTTGTGTGAGGCAATTGGAGTATCTTTTAGTTATACAATCTATTTATTCTATTTTTATAAGTCTAATGTTTTAGTATAATGCATAAATCAAGATTTTGGGTTCCTAAATATGCATTATTTCCCCACTGAGTCACCTTTTGTTGTGCCCCAACATGCCCCCTTTTTAAAATTTAAAATAAGGACCCATTATTATATGAAAATATTCATTTTTTGGTCTAAATGAACCTTATAATTCCAATATTGAATTAATACATACAACTTAATGTTCTTTAGGGTTTATATTTGTGTTTCAATATATAAAATCAAAGCTTGGGCATTTTATAAAAAGGGTTTATTTATCACCTTTAATTTTCATTTTGAATGTTTTGGTTTATTTGGACAAGAAAGGTAATGAGATGTTATTCTAGTATATATCAACTTTTGTTTATATGTAATATTATTTTTGAAACATAATCTTATTCCAAATTTGGTCTTTAGATAAATTCCCTAGATACATGCTCACATCACATTGATTCTAGTTTCTTTGACTATGTTTATTAGACACCTTCGGAACCCTAAGAGTTATCAACACGTCAACATCACAACTACCCATATCATATAGTTCAATAATCAAGACTATTTTTTCTTCACATATGTTCTAGTTTCTTAAGATTAAGATAGTTGATATTATCACATTGACTCAAAATCTCAAAAACTAGTTGGGGAAAGTACATTATTGAAGTCCTAAATAAACCCTAGAACCCTAAACATGTGGCACGATCCCTTTCACTTAGAACATAGTGGAACATAGTTCTAGACTATAAATGGGTATCATATACCTATGATTTATAAAATTATAATTATAGAGAAAAGAGGGGATTATTGGTACTATCATGATTGTATCACAATTAAGATAAAGATAACTAGGGCATCTCCTCTATATCTTCCTTGTTATGTGCACGATAAGGTGGAAAAATATGAAACAACACTTCAAATTTATAATAGTGTGGATGAATATCTTGGTACTAAGCACCAAGGGTACTACCTAGAACCTCTTTGAGTATTGGTCAAATTCAATACTAAATGAGGAAGAATCTCAATTAATTTTTCAAAGTCAAGGTATTTTATGGTTTAGAAGAAGCATAATATATAGATTGGGATCCTAGGGACAAAGTCAAGAAATATCCCAATGATCTCAAGAAAAAATAAGATCATATTACCTATGGCCACAAAAATTTTAGCATGATGAAATATCTATCAATGCTCTTGATGAATTTGAGGTCTACATTTGAATGAAAAAACAAAACATGTCAATGATGGTTGCACAAAATATTTAGAATAATCCTCCAATTACCTAAGAGGAGGAAAAAAAATTGTATCAGAAGTAAATAGGGTTTCAAATTATCAATGGCCCCATCCATAGGATTAATCATACTTAGATAAAGATCACCATCCCTACCCCTAATAAGAATAATTTATCCCATTTTAAGGATATGCCACTCAAAGGGAGACAGATACTCAAATCAAGAAAAATATTCTTAACTTCCTAAGCCTTAACCAGTTATAACATTCCAAATTTCTATAGTAATTACAAGGGTAGCACCTCCTACAAATGGTAAAAAAAGAGAAATTTATTTTTCACCTTTACATCCTTTATCTATAGTTAAATAATTAAGTCTTATTAAATTTTCACATATTTATTTTGTGATAATTCCATCCATAATATCACCCCCATCATCTCCAACTTCTCCATTAGTGGCACATATAATTTCACTACCTCCACCTCCATATATTATAAAAATATCATCCATTCTACCTTATACCACTTCTTACATTCCCACTTCACCTCCACCTATGTTAGATGGTTAATTTCCATCCACTTTTGAATCCTCATCATCTTCCATTCCAACCATTTTTACTTACTAGAGGAATCCCATAACTCTTCTAATCTCTTAGGATTTACCTATTGTCACTCAATTTTTTAACCTAGAGAGGTTTTTAAAGCCTCTTACAAATTAATTGAAACATTATATTACCTTTAGGCCTATGGGTTACCTATATCAGAGTTAAACCTCTATATTTAAAGGGCTAGCTCCTTAGATATGTCTTTCATAGCTTATCACCTATATTACTTGTTTTCTTGGGATGAAAAGAGATATAAGGAAACATGAAATTAACCTAGTCTAATGAGGTGATACACTAGATTGATCTCCACAATACTAAAATTAACTTTCAGTATGAAAGATGACTCACAAGACTATCTTCAACATCCTAGATTACTCTAACATAAGTGTTCAAACATGGAGGTGATACGCATTGCATTTCTCAAGGTGAATGAACAAGAGGTATGATTTTAGACAATAATTTTATTCCTTACACTTAGATATGGACAAATATACTAAATAAGTTTTATATGACCTATTAGAGAGAACACTACTTACACCAAACATGAAATAATAAAGAGAACACAAAGATATATGATTATCACTTGTCATTCTACTATGTACTAATTCACACACTTAGAAAAGAATTTATGAGATCAAAAATATATTTAAAATTTTTATTCAAATTCAAATACAATATTCAAACCATTAGGTATTTTGCATACTAGGTGTGGATCCCTTCACAATGCCAAAATGGCTTGGATACATAGAGCATAGGAGAGGAGATATGAGTGAAGTTGAATAGTCACAAGTCCAAGTTTCAAGGATTGAAATAAAATTACAATGAAATAAAATAGAGTTATATAATATTTCATTAGGTCCACATAATCAAGTTTCCATATAAAACATGACACCTTCTTGAAGTTGGTATAGAGGCACTCCATGTCTTCCTTGAAATTACCTTTTTTGATGAGGATTTCACTAACTATCCATTAGTTTTTTATCATCCATTAACACATATACTCTAACTTAGGAAGGTATAAAAATTATTTCTGATAGTAATATATTTCCATCAACTGATAACCTTCTCCTTAACACTTATTGTTCACATTCTTACAGTCACTCATTAGCTTACAATCACTCATTAGCCCTTTAGGTCTCAATGTTCACACTTGCCACTAAGGTGACATATAGAAACTCAAGGAGGTTTGTTTAGAGGTTTTTTACACCTATTTATAACCTCTTTACCATACATTCCATCAGGTAGACCTCAAGAACATTTAATACAATACTTCTCATTTCTAATTTTGATAGTCACCCTGTTCTCACTATCATATTCAAGATTGCCTAAAATGACCAACTTAAAAAAGGGGTTTTCATGTATAAATAAGGTTATAATGAGGTTTTAGGAGTAAAAACAAGTCTCCATAGACCTCCCATAATGGTCTTCACTTATCTGTTCCCTTTTGTACCTTTGGATTACTCAAAACTTATAGAAAATAGAGAATTAGGCCTATTCGTACAAATGATAATACAAAATAACTAGATGTCAAGGAGCCTAAAATATTTAAAAATGGATATAAAACACTTTCAAGTCAAATTGACCCATCCTATATGCATTTTCATTCATATCTTCTTCATTAGGTTCTTGAGAGGGTTTTGGGAGGGTTTTAGGTTGTCCAAATCATTAACAATGATTCATAAATGTTAGATCCCTAACCTTCAAACCAATTCCATTGAGTTAGATTATATAACCTCCCTTAGATATACCTATCTACTTGAGACACAATGTAGCTTGTTTATATAGATATGAGAAAAAGAAGTTAGCTCTTGAGCTCCTCCTATGCATTCTTAACACCCTTGAGAGAAAATTAGGCCAAAATGCCTAATTTTGAGTAATTTTATACAAACTAATGTTGATAATAAACCATCAAATCTCCCATGAAGTCTCTCAAGTTTCTTTTTAAGTTCATATAGTCATGAGAGTGAAGTTATAAGTCATGAGGGTTTAGGCCTAGTATACCTAAATTGTGTTTCTCTATATATGACCACTTATAAGTGATTTAAATGGATATAGGTGAATTATAAATATATATATTAATATTAAAATAAACCATACAAATCATCTTAAAATGTCTTAAAGAGTCTTATTTTCATCATCTTTACAATTCATGCATACTAGGTCTATAGACTGTACTAGATGTGAAGTGTCACATGTTTGTGACAAGATAGAGGACACTTCCCCTATTCACTTGACTTGAAAGAGACTGGGTATATATTTTTTAGGTAATTAATACCATTTGTGTCAATTTTTAATTCATGACCATTCTTATAGGTCCTTCAACATCAAATTATCTCTAGACTAGCTTTTAGGTCTGTTAGGACTGTATACAAGCTTTGGTTGATTGAGAATGAGGTTCATGCCCAATTTGCTAAACCTTTTCTATTTTTACTACCTCTAAGGACCTCATGAAAATATTTTATCATCACATTTATAATGGATTAAATATGTTTATCCACCTTATACCTCTATTAACCTTCTATACTATATCTCTCCATTAGCATGAGATAGTTTGCAGTCTTTACCGCAAGCTATAGGTGTTCATCAAATAAGTCAAGAAGTTTATATAGGTGTTGATATAAGTTTTGGCATTATAATTCACACTTTTATTTCCTATTAAATTTACTAAGGTAATCACATACCATGTTGAGTTAATTTCTTCTTTGTAACCATGCTCTCTCTCTCTCTCCTTACCATCATCCATACAGTAGGTGTTAGTTGCAAATAACAGTGTTCATATTTATTTGAGCCTAAAGGCACTGTATTTGTCTAAGTGTCTCCATTATAAATTGAATGATTTTAAAAACTAATAAATCATCATATTTTATTGAAAATAAACCTTCTCCTATGTCAATATGTTACTTCTCCATCTAAATTTAAAGACCAAATCCATCAAGCTTATCTAGACCTCATAGACACTTACCAACAGATGGCACTGTATAGGGTAGGATATGTTTTCTGAGAAATTAAGTTAAAATATACCATTTGAAAATTTATATTAATCTATAAACATTAAACTCAAATATTTTATCCTAAGCTGATGTCTTAACATGTTTCACCATTTCAACAAGTAGATATGAACTTTATCTTGTGATTTGACCGTAAATCTTCATTTTTGGATCTCTTTCAATCTTCTTAGTGTTTCAGGCCTTTGTGGTATCTTCACTTCTATAGGTCCCCATATGTTGTACTATGGATAATATTATCATAGTATTAAATACTTATCTATCTTCTTAAGTTATAAATATATGTTATGAGCCTTGAAGTTAATGGGTACTTATATCTCATAACATGCAACTTGGCTCTCACATAAACCATGGACACCTCCAACTTATGAAACATACTTATTTAATGTGAACTTCTTCTTATAGATGATAGTGATAATGTAGGTACACCATGACCTAAAAAATATGCCTACATAATTAACTAATATTTGAAACTCACATTATACTAAGGGGATGAAAACCAATGTATTGCCTTTGACTTGAAGCCACTCACAAAAGACCACACACTGTAACTACCAAAACATGTTCTATAGACCTCATTGACATTCAATTCTAGCAAAAAAATGTGATATTTACCATATCTCCATATTCACATGTGATAAATAGATTTAAATCCACATGAAAAGGAATAATATACTCTTCAAGTTCACATACACTATTTGTCTCACATAGACCAATGCAAACAGATGAGAAAATTGAGGCATTGGGAACGTGTGTGTAACTTGGAGGTGATAAAAATATTAGTGACTTTTTATATATTAAAAACCACAAATCATAAAAATATGGGAATGGAATGGAATTAAATGAGTAAAACTAACATCCCCCAAGTGCACTCACTTCAACTCCTCTTCTCCTGTCTGTACCAATAGAAAATTATTTACCTCTTTTAACCTATCCAAGGGAGAAATAGGAGATATAAATTAGTTTTGATAAAATTTAGAATTTTTCAAGCTTTTTGAACGTGAAAATGACCTATGGGTTATCAAAACACCCTCCTGAAGCTTTCACATATGCCAAATGTGTTATTTAGTCTATATAACTATCTGAAACTACCTTATTTGTAGTTGATCTTCTTGTTTCTATGTTCCTGTAAATTTTTAATTTAAAAACCATTATCTAACTTTACATGATATAATGTACATTATGTTTCATATTTAAACATTTTCATTTAATTGGAAACTATATAATTCCATTATAATAACCAAAAGGTGGCCGAAAAAAGGACATGAGACAAACTAGACAAATGTGACCAAGTTAAAACATATTAAGTGAGACTCAAACTATGACTTAAAATTACCTAATACCATGTGGCTACTTCCAAACCTATAAGGATGTTATAAAAAAATTTAATATGAAGATGAGTTGATGTAATTTGACCTAGGGTTAAATTTGGTTGCCAATTTTAAGGGGTAGCATGCCTGCTATGCTAAGGACCAATTGCCTTATCCTATCCTTGGGAAATGGAGTCACTAATATGCTACATTTTAAACTTATATGCCTCTAAATAGACCATAAACACACACCAAACATATCAAGTAAACAAACACACAAATTAACACACAAAAACACACACTTTTACTCTCTTATTACTTAGGGAAAACACACACAAAGACACAAAGCATACCCAAACCTATCCTACTATGTACAAACCTCAAAAAAAGTTTGAGGTGGTGAAACACTTTTTCTTTCTTCAACTAGGATCAAAAGGAATGTTCCTTGAATCATATCTATTCCATGAGATCAAGTCACCATAGGATGGATGCTCATTAAAATGTTTTACATGTGAATGATCAAGAGACTTACCAGTCATAGGACCTATTCTATATGCAATTATACCAATTGAACCTCCATGGAATGGTCCTATTATCTCCTCTTTATGAATTCTTAATAGTGCATCCTACTTGATCTCCTTGATGACTATTTGATATTCTTCATTTTGATATTTGGTAAACATGAAGCCTTGGTTAAATTCACCTTTATATATACCATGATGTATTTGATGTTTAGGACCATAAAAATTATCTTATTTATTCTCAAACATGCTTGAAATTTTTTCAACATTAAACTAAGGCTTGGACTACTCCTTAATCACAAAACTTTCTGCATTGGATTCATTGTATTATTTAATGATTGTAGCCTTATTGATAGTGGTTTGACACTCATTATCATGATCAATAGGAAACTCTCATTCATATTTATAAGGTTCATAAATAATCTTACTATTAGTTTCATGCTTCTTATTAATGAGAGTTATCTTGCTCAATTATTCAAATTCTTGAACAATGGCATCAAACTACTATCATAGATCATCTTCTTCTTCATGTCTATCACATCCATGGAATCTTTCATCCTGATTAAGAATAATTAAATTGCCTTCCTAATTATCTTGATATATCATACTTTTAAAACCATCATCATCATTCATATAAATAAGATAGTTACCCTTAAAAACTTCTTAAAAAGGATCCTTAAGGCTTTCCTTAGAATGTTCATCACCTTCATCATGGATGATTTATGTGCCAAGGTTTGTTTCTTCAATGAAAACATATGTATTATACCCATAAGTGTTATCACCATACTCATATAAGAAAAGGTTAGATATACCTACAAATTTGGAATATTCTCAATCATCTATAGCATGTTATTATTGATCATTGATGATATAATTTGGATTAGAACTTGCTTCCACATATGGCTCAGTGTGAAACTTGGACAATGGTTATGTTTTAATAGTCACATTTTCTCCATACCTTGTTCTAAAGGAAAATAAGGACCAATAAATTGAGATATATCCTCTTATCTTGGTGGTGAATTCCCTTGATTGGCAAATAGTAAAGTGAGTAAGCATATCTACCACCACTATGTCTTGAAGGATTGGAATGTTTGGGTAGTCATGCAAAAAAAAATTCAAATTTTTGATGATCCCTACTAACTTCGCTAGTGTACCATGAATTTTTAACTCTCCCTTATTATATGGTTCATATTTCAATCCCAACTTATGTACCACAAGTTTGGGCATAATGAAAGTACTTGCCCTAGTATCCATAATGCAATTGTGAATAAGCTTATCTCCCACAACAAGTGTAAGATGGAAAGGTGGGGGTTTTATGATCTGGTGGAGGGTTAAAAAATATGATTAGGAGAATTAGTTATGGATAAAACACCATGTATTTATGGTTTATGACTGATGTGTATTTAGGACAACTAATCTTGAAGTAGTTCTTTTTGATCGAGCATGCAGATCACTTCCCAAAGAGATATACTAGTTTTTGTACTCTTTAAGGAATCAATGATATTAAAAGAAGGAACACTCAAATTTTCTTGTATATTTTAAGTAAATAAATCACCTTAAACTGAAGGTAATGGATTAATTTGAATCATCCTCCATGCAATCTAATTTTGAAGAGGTACAAGACTTGTAGAGGCTTCCACATTTGCATTCACTCCTTGTCTCCTTGAAGGGGGATATTTTGAACTTGTATCAACATCTTGAAAATCTACCAAGGCTATTATTTTTGACCTTATGTTGGCTGAAACTAAATTAATATAATTTATGACAAGTTTATCTTCCACTTGAATTTTTTCAAGGCTCACTCTTTGAGGCTGCAATGCTTCATTTGTTTCTTCTTACATAAAGTTCTCATCTTCTACTATTAATTAAGGAGTAGGCCCTCCTTGAGATACCAAATATTATCCTTCACCTTCATTAGAATTAATATATTGTCTTTGGGTATTAAATTTTTCTCCTTGAACTAATTTACTATGGATTGGAACCATGGCTCTTGCATTGGGAGTAGAGGTTAGATTATAGGCATTGGGTGGCCTATTGAAGCTAGGCTAACCTTATCCCTTCCCTTGAATATATGGCTAAGGTGGGAATATATTTGATTATGGAGGATAAGAGTAGGGGTTTTTTTGCTATCCATATTGTATATTTAGTTTCCTAAATTAAAATTATAAGGCCTTAGATCATTCCTCCCAATCAATGGTATCTTCTGACTTCTTTGGGGTAGCTCTACACTTTTTGTTTGAACCTAGAATTGGAGAAAGACTTGGAGGAGTAGCATACATGTTAGGTATAATAGGTATAGATATTTTTGGAGGATTAAAAAAATCTCATTTTTTATTTATATTCAATAGGCTTCAATCAAAGTGCACCCACCCATGGACTACAACATGATATCTAAATTAGTCCCAATAGCTCTTAGGTATGTTAGGAAAACAAAAATTATAGGGGGTATCATGGGAGGTGGTATCCTATACCATGTTCTTTGAGACCTTTCATTGAAGTCATGTATAGTTTCTTTAGGACTAATTTGAATCACATTCAGTTGATGATTGAGTAATGTGTGATCACTTTTGTCTTCAAATATTTGAGTTAACAACTCTCCAAACTAATCCCAAGTGCTGATACATCCTCTTGAAAATGTTTTATAACAATCAAGGGTTTTTTGCCTAAGAGACATGGAAATTAATCTGACTACAATGTTAATTTTAATGATAGTATGTAAATTTTAGAATTTATAAATTTCCCTAATATACCTACTTGGGGTGATATGACCTCCCCCATTGAAAGTGGGAACACACTTAGTGGTAATTAGAGGGATATCATCATAGGCATTTGGGTGTATTAGATTGTTAGTATTGAATAATGGAAAATCATGATTCCTAGCCATGTTGTCCTCAAATTCCTCTTCACTTTATTGTTATTCTTGACTTGAAGAGTCTTTTTGTTCTTCAAATGTGAAGATAGGTTCAGCATATTAAACTTCAAGAGGAAGTTTAGGTTAAAGGAGTGGATTTATAGGATAGTTACCTTTACTATAATTTAAACTAGTAATTACCATGAGGCATGAACAAAATTAGTAAGAAAAATTGGTCTAAAAATAGATATTACCTTCATTGGAGTCACCAAATGCTAATTAGAACACACTTATGTAGTTATGATGTTGTAAACACTAACATTCACCTTGACAAGATGTGCTTAAGATAATTATCCCACCAGGCATGCTAGAATTTTTGTCACTCAATTTTTCAACCTTAGATAGGTTGTTCAAGCCTCCTCAAAATTAATTTAAATATTGGGTTACCTCTAGGCTTTTGAGTTGCCTATAGTAGAGGTAAACCTCTAGATTTAAAGGGATAGCTCCCTAGATATGTCTTTGATAGGTTATCACCTATACTACTTGTTTGATTTGGATGAAAATGGATAGAAGGAAACATGAAATTAACCTATCATAATGAGGTGACACACCATATATATCTCCACAAGACTAAAATTACCTTGTAATATGAAATATGACTCACAAAACTAGCTTGAACATCCTAGATTACTCTAACATAAGTGTTTCAAACATGAAGGTGATATGCATTACACTTCTCAAAGTGAATGAAAAAAAGGTATTATTGTAGATACTAATTATATTACTCACACTTATATATGGAAAAATACACTAACTACACATCATGTGACCTGTTAGAGAGCACACTACTTGCACCAGACATGAAATAATAAAGAGAACACAAGGACAAATGATTATCACTTGTCATTCCACTATGCACTATGTCACACACTTAGAAAAGAATTTATTAAATCAAAAATAGATTGGAAATTTGTATTCAAAGGCAAATATAATATTCAAACCATTATGGCTTTGCCATACCAGGTATGGATCCCTTCACAATGCCAAAATGGCTTGGATATTTAGAGCATAAGAAAGGAGAGAGAAGGAGTAAAGTTGAATAGTCACAAGGCAAAGTTTTAAGGATTTAAATATCATTATAATACAATAAAATAGAGTTATATAACATGTCATGAGGTCTTCTTAGATAAGTGTCCATCTAAAACATGACACCTTCTTAAAGTTGGCATATAGGCACTCCATGTCTTCTTTGAAACTACCTTTTTTGATGAATAATTCACTAACTATACAAAAATATTTTAGTATATATTGAAACATATACTCTAACTTAATAAGGAGTTAAAATTATTTGTGATAGTCATATATTCCCCTCAAATTATAACCTTCTCCTTAACACTTGTTCACTTTCTTGCAGTCACTCATTAGCCCTCTAGTCCTCAATGTTCACACTTGTCACTAGGATGAATTATAGACACTCAAGGAGGATTTTTTTAGGGGTGTTAGACACATATTAAAAAACTATTTTCCTTATATTCCATTAGGTAGACCTCAATAATATTCAATACAACATTTCTCATTTCTAATTTTGATAGTCACCCTCTTCTCACTATCTTATTCAAGACTACCTATAATGACCAGATTAATAGAGGGATTTTAATGCATCACTGAGGTGATAATGAGGTTTGAATATTTGAAAAAAAACTCCACACACCTCCCACTAAGACCTTCACCTTTCTATTCCCTTCTATACATTTGGATTACCTCAAAATTTGTAGAAAATAGAGAATTAGGCATGCTCATATAAGTGATAGTAAAGAATAACTATATGTTAAGGATAATAATAGAGATATAAATTGATCAAAAACATATTAAATTCCAATGAACCCTTCCTAGATGTATTTTAATTCATATATTCTTTATTAAGTTCTTGAGAGGGTTTTAGGTTATCTAGGTTATTAATGATGATTTATAAATGTTAGATCCCTAACCTTCAAACCAATGAAATTTAGTTGTAGTATAATAACTCCCTCAACTATCCCTAGGTGATTAAGACACCATGCATCTTATCTATACATATATGGGAAAAAGAAGTTGGCTCTCAAGCTCTTACTATGCATTTTGATACCCCTAAGAGAAAATTAGGCCAAAATGTCCAATTCTAAGTTACTTTCTATAAATTTATGGGTCTAATAAACCCTCCACTCTCCCATTAAGGCAATTAAGTTACTTGGGAATTTTATATAGTCTTGAGAGTGAAGTTAGAAGTCATGAGGTTTTAGGCCTATTTTTAGGCCTAGTAGACTTAGATTGTGTTTGACTATATATGACCAATTATAGGTGTTTTTGATAGATTTATGTGCCTTTTAAATGTATTTTAATATTTAAATACAACCTACATATAATCTTACAATGTTTCCAAGACCCTTCATTTCATACTAGGTCTGTAGACTACACTGACTATGAAGTGCCTCATGTATGTGATAAAATAAAAGATACTTCCCATATTCAATTGACTAAAGGATATTTTAGAGGGATTATTTAGGTAATTAGGACCCTATATGTTAAATTTAAATTCATAACCATGATTATAGGTCCTTACACATCAAATTATCTCAAAACTAACTTCTAGGTCGATCAAGAGTATATGTAGGGTTTGGTTGACTAAGAATGAGGTTCATGCCCATTTTGCTCAACCTTCTCTATTTTTCCCTACCTCTAAGTATATTATTAAAATATTTTATCATCATTATAATAATTGATTAAACATATTTATCCACATTATACCTCTACCAACCTTCCAAACTGTATCTCTCTATTAGTATGAGCTAGCCTACATTCATCACCTCAAGCTATAGGTATTCATTACAGAAGTCAAGAAGTTATTGTATGTGTTGATACAAATTTGGGAATTTTAATTCAAAATTTTATTTCCTCCTAAACTCACCAAGTTCATCTCATATTGGTTGATTTCATATCTTTTTTGGAACTATGCTCTCTCTCCTTACCATCATCCATACACTAGATGTTAGTTGCAAGTTGCATTGTTCAAATTAATTTGTGCCTAAAGGCATTGTATTTGTTTGAGTGTCTCCATTATAAATTTAATGAGTTGAAACCCTACTCAATAATCATTTTCTCTTATCAATCAACCTTCTCTTATGTCAATATGTTACCTCTCCATCTAAACTACAAGAGTAAATCCATCAAGCTTATCCAAACCTCATAGACACTTACCAACAGATGAAATTATACAAGGTAGATCCTTTTTCTGAGAGATTAAGGTAAAATATCCCATTTACAACTTTATTTTAATCTATGAACATTAAAATCAGATTTTTGATCCTAGTTTGAGGTTTGAATATGTTTCACCTTTTCAATAAGTAGATATGAACTCAATCTTGTGATTTGACCTAAAATATTCATTATTAAATGTCTTTTAACCTTCTTAGTGTTTCAAGCCTCTGTGATATCTTTAATTCTATAGGTATCCATCTATGTTTGACTATGGTTAATAGTATCATAGTCTAGAATACTTATCTCTCTTATTGAGTTGGGAAGATATGTTATGAGAATTAAGCTAAAGGGGACTTATAGCTCATAACATGCAAATTGACTCTCACACAAACCATGGACACTTCCAACTTCTAAAACATACTTATTCAACATGCACTTCTACCTATAAATGATAGTGAGAATATAAGTTAACAATGACCTTAAATATATGCCTACATGATCAACTAATATTGGAAACTCACATTGCAATAATGGGATGAAAACCAATGTATTGTCTTTGACTTGAATACACTCAAAAAAGATTAGAACTTTATTACTATTAAAACATGTTATATAGATTTCATTAACATTCACTTATAGCACAAGAGAGTGATCTTGCCCATCTCTCCATGTTCACACATGCCAATCAAATTAAAATCCACACAAAAAGGATCAATATACTCTACAAGTTCACATACACTATTTGGTTCACACAAACTAATGTAAATAGATGAGAAAACCAAGGTGTTGGGAATATGCAGGCAACACAAAGGTGCTAATAATA